>CM065739.1:3181167-3198667 GCA_033310375.1 Conus canariensis | reverse complement strand
TGCGATTCTGTCTCTGTGATCTGTGAACAGTGCAGGGTTAACATACACATGCGATTCTGAATCTGTGAACAGTGCAGGGTTAACATACACATGCGATTCTGTCTCTGAGGATGATCTGTGAACAGTGCAGGGTTAACACACACATGTGATTCTGTCTCTGTGGATGATCTGTGAACAGCGCAGGGTTAACATACACATGTGATTCTGTCTCTGTGGATGATCTATGAACAAAGCAGGGTTAACTTACACATGTGATTCTGTCTCTGTGGATGATCTGTGAACAGTGCAGGGTTAACACACACATGCGATTCTGTCTCTGTGGATGATCTGTGAACAGCGCAGCGTTAACACACACATGCGATTCTGTCTCTGTGGATGATCTGTGAACAGTGCAGGGTTAACACACACATGTAATTCTGTCTCTGTGGATGATCTGTGAACGTGCAGGGTTAACACACACATGTAATTCTGAATCTGTGATCTGTGGACAGTGCAGGGTTAACACACACATGTAATCTGAATCTGTGATCTGTGAACGTGCAGGGTTAACACACACATGTAATTCTGAATCTGTGATCTGTGGACAGTGCAGGGTTAACACACACATGTAATTCTGAATCTGTGATCTGTGAACAGTGCAGGGTTAACACACACATGTAATTCTGAATCTGTGATCTGGGGACAGTGCAGGGTTAACATACACATGTGATTCTGAATCTGTGATCTGTGAACAGTGCAGGGTTAACATACACATGTGATTCTGTATCTGTGATCTATGAACAAAGCAGGGTTAACATACACATGTGATTCTGTATCTGTGGATGATCTGTGAACAGTGCAGGGTTAACACACACGTGATTCTGTCTCTGTGGATGATCTGTGAACAGTGCAGGGTTAACATACACATGTGATCTGAATCTGTGATCTGTGAACAGTGCAGGGTTAACATACACATGTGATTCTGTCTCTGTGGATGATCTGTGAACAGTGCAGGGTTAACATACACATGTGATTCTGTCTCTGTGGATGATCTGTGAACAGTGCAGGGTTAACATACACATGTGATTCTGTCTCTGTGGATGATCTGTGAACAGGGCAGGGTTAACATACACAAGCACTGACACACACATTCACACACACATGTGCAAGCACGCAAGCAACACACAAACACACCTACATATCTACATACTGATTCATGTTTAAGAGATGCATGCACAGATCCATCCACTACCATGCATCATGATAGACAGTATCCTGTGAAGGTAAAATCACATAGAGAACACACACACAGAGTGTTACAATGTTCATCATGTTGTGTCTCACAGTCTCATCATGTACTGAGAGGCATGCTGTTTGAACAAAACTTCATCAACTTGATCAGACTCATAAGAACTGATTTCCCCACCCCCTGCCCTCCCCTTTAAGTAACAAACTGCAGTCAATAAATCGTTTAATAAACACAAACACTCCCTCTACGAAAGATGTATCGTCTCAACTCCTTAGCACCAACTGACTGTCTCCAGTACCACAAGAGAGCACTCCCTTTGAAAGCTCCCAACTTGTTGCAAAGTCAGTCACTGAAGCAAAAGAGACTTCTGGTATTTGAAGAAAAAAAAAAGAAAAACAAACAAACAAAAATCCACTCCTTTCAATGTTACCCTTGGAAACTCCTGATGGTATAATTACCCCCTAGTTTTCTAGGAAAGGGTATGAACACCTGGCTCTGGCATGGACTGGACATACTGCTCACCTGATGACGAAGTTGTTGTCATTGCAGGCGAGGGTGACAACCACCTCCGGCATATGTCCCACATCGGCATGCGTCTCCACAGTGGCCCTGAGACAACACCAGTCATGCAAAATGTTACCATCTTCCTTCTGTGACTTTTTTGTTGTTGTTGTTTCCACATATGCAGGCTCATACTCCTGCGAACGCTCCCTGTATAGACAGGCAAGGATTAATCCCATCTACCCAACAATGGGAATGGAGTTTTGTGTGCATAGCTGTTTCTTAATCTCGCCACTAAGGCAGCCATACTCCAACTTTGGGGAAATTTCCTTCCATGTCAGCACCAGACATTCACAACATTACTCTGTTCCCTCTGTGTCAACACCAGACATTCACAACATTACTCTGTTCCCTCTGTGTCAACACCAGACATTCACAACGTTACTCTGTTCCCTCTGTGTCAACACCAGACATTCACAACATTACTCTGTTCCCTCTGTGTCAGCACCAGACATTCACAACGTTACTCTGTTCCCTCTGTGTCAGCACCAGACATTCACAACATTACTCTGTTCCCTCTGTGTCAGCACCAGACATTCCCACAACATTACTCTGATTCCCTGTTGACAGCACAGACAATTCACAACATAACTTGTTCCTCTGTGTCAAGCACCTACATTCCACAACACATACTCAACTTGTTCCCTCTGTCAACACCAGACATTCACAACGTTACTCTGTTCCCTCTGTGTCAGCACCAGACATTCACAACATTACTCTGTTCCCTCTGTGTCAGCACCAGACATTCACAACATTACTCTGTTCCCTCTGTGTCAGCACCAGACATTCACAAATTACTCTGTTCCTCTGTGTCAACACCAGACATTCACAACATTTACTCTTTCCCTCTGTGTCAACACCAGACATTCACAACATTACTCTGTTCCCTCTGTGTCAACACCAGACATTCACAACTTACTCTGTTCCCTCTGTGTCAACACCAGACATTCACAACGTTACTCTGTTCCCTCTGTGTCAACACCAGACATTCACAACATTACTCTGTTCCCTCTGTGTCAACACCAGACATTCACAACTTACTCTGTTCCCTCTGTGTCAACACCAGACATTCACAATGTTACTCTGTTCCCTCTGTGTCAACACCAGACATTCACAACATTACTCTGTTCCCTCTGTGTCAACACCAGACATTCACAATTTACTCTGTTCCCTCTGTGTCAACACCAGACATTCACAATGTTACCTAACTTCTTTCTGTGTCAACACCAGACATTCACAATGTTACTAACTTTTTCTGTGTCAACACCAGACATTCACAACTTACTCTGTTCCCTCTGTGTCAACACCAGACATTCACAATGTTACTAACTTCTTTCTGTGTCAACACCAGACATTCACAATGTTACTAACTTCTTTCTGTGTCAACACCAGACATTCACAACATTACTCTGTTCCCTCTGTGTCAACACCAGACATTCACAACGTTACTCTGTTCCCTCTGTGTCAACACCAGACATTCACAACATTACTCTGTTCCCTCTGTGTCAACACCAGACATTCACAATGTTACCAACTTCTTTCTGTGTCAACACCAGACATTCACAACATTACTCTGTTCGCTCTGTGTCAACACCAGACATTCACAATGCTACTAACTTCTTTCTGTGTCAACACCAGACATTCACAACATTACTCTGTTCCCTCTGTGTCAACACCAGACATTCACAACGTTACTCTGTTCGCTCTGTGTCAACACCAGACATTCACAACGTTACTCTGTTCGCTCTGTGTCAACACCAGACATTCAAATGTTACTAACTTCTTTCTGTGTCAACACCAGACATTCACAACGTTACTCTGTTCCCTCTGTGTCAACACCAGACATTCACAACGTTACTCTGTTCCCTCTGTTTCAACACCAGACATTCACAACGTTACTCTGTTCGCTCTGTGTCAACACCAGACATTCACAACGTTACTCACCAGACATTCACAATGTTACTCTGTTCCCTCTGTGTCAACACCAGACATTCACAATGTTACTAACTTCTTTCTGTGTCAACACCAGACATTCACAACATTACTCTGTTCCCTCTGTGTCAACACCCAAATCTGCAGCCCAAACTTTACTGTTGTTTGTACCCAAATCTGAAGCCATATCTTTACTGTTGTTTGTACCCAAATCTGAAGCCATATCTTTACTGTTGTTTGTAACCCAAATCTGAAGCCATATCTTTACTGTTGTTTGTATACAAATCTGAAGCCATATCTTTACTGTTTGTATCCAAATCTGCAGCCATATCTTTACTGTTGTTTGTACCCAAATCTGCAGCCATATCTTTACTGTTGTTTGTACCCAAATCTGAAGCCATACTTTACTGTTGTTTGTACCCAAATCTGCAGCTGTATCTTTACCATTGTTTGTACCCAAATCTGAAGCCATATCTTTACTGTTGTTTGTACCCAAATTTTATGGCAAGCACTGTATCTTTACTGTTGTTTGTACCCAAATCTGCAGCGCTATCTTTACATTGTTTGTACCCAAATCTGCAGCCATATCTTTACTGTTGTTTGTACCCAAATCTGCAGCCATATCTTTACTGTTGTTTGTACCCAAATCTGCAGCCATATCTTTACTGTTGTTTGTACCCAAATCTGCAGCCATGTCTTTACTGTTTATACCCAGATCTGCAGCCTTATCAATATCAACACCAGTCCATGTAAGAAAAAAGGTTAAAAGCTAACTTCACAAAACAACAGAAGAAATCAGATGTGGCAACTCATCATCAAAATTACTGAAAAGGTTTCAGGTGGACATGGAGAAGCCGAGGTACTGAACATCTCCAGACACACTGGCAGTACCTGAAGGCGTTCTTGAGCAGCTCGGTCAGGATGTAGTCCAGTGGGGGCTGGATGTAGGGGAAGGTGGTGTTGACGTGACCGTTAACGACAATGTCTGGAGCTTTGCCGTACTTGCCCTCACACACAGACCTGAATCGGGTCAAAACACATCGATTGGTACAGGGTTCATTCAGGGTTTTTTGTTTAAATTTAAACAAACATTCAAAGACCCTCATTTCAACACCCTCATTTTGTTTTCTCATGGAAAGTAAAATTGGTGGAAACTGCCAGAAACTCTGCACACAACAGTACAAATTCTGATACATGCTATCAACAAGCTGATGCTATAGTGAAGAAACAAACTAATATTTGATTTTTTTTTTTCAAGGGGAAAAAAGCATTTTTCAGGGTTATTTTCCTGTCATGATCTCTGTCATCAGTTTGTACTTTTCTTTTTTTTTCTTCTCCCCAATTTACAACAAAAAAAACAAACAAACAAAAATTGAAAAAATGAAAAAAAACCCAAACATACAGACAGTGAAAACAAACTCAAAAGATCGGTCAACCAACCTTGGACAGAACTAATTCCTGGGGACTCTCAGGGCCTTACAGTGGAGGCTTCAAGTCTCACAGGGAAACAGACTAATTCAGACAGACAGATATAACACAGACACTTCCAGACAGACAGACACATATAACACAGACACTCATACAAATCTACGCACTTCTGTTTGTGTGTTTTTTTGGTTCCCTTGTAAGAGTAGACTGAAAAGACAAGCACTCAATAATGAGAAGAATCAACATAAATTTAAAACAGAATAAAAAAGAAAAAAAACACATAATAGTGCAGACACCAGAAAACAGATGAAGTAAGAGAGAAAACAAACACATACCTGCACACACACGCACACAAACCAAACAAGAAGAGAATGGAACCCAAGACTCACTTAACAAACTGGCCCCTCTTTTCAATCAGTTTGCGGGGAGAGAAGGCCACGTTGACGACCCCCACATGATTCGGCTGAAAGACACATCACCACATCGACATCATTACACATCATCACAGTCATTAATTAGGGCACCTGTCATATCAAGTGTCACTTCACTGGCTTGTTCACAAGAAATGTCCATCAACATAACACATAGCTGGGTGGGGTTTTTTGCACCTTCAATATAATTATCATTCATGCATGCATTCATCTCATATTGAAGTAATATGACACTTGATAGACAGGGACTTCTCACACCCCAATTAAAACCTCGTGTGTTTTTCTTCTGGTAGTTGTTTTTGGTTTCAATCAGGAGGGAGAGAAGAAGGAAAAGTTTGGGGAAAAAAGAAGGGGCGGGGGGGGGGGGGGGGGGGGATCAGGTTCCATGCTCAAAGAATTATTTTTATTTAAGAGTGTGAGTTTGTTGAACATTTGGTAAGTGTCTGAAACAAACATAATTATTTTCATTTAAGAGTGTGAGTTTGTTAACATTTGGTAAGTGTCTGAAACAAACATAATTATTTTCATTTAAGAATGTGAGTTTGTTGAAGATTTGGTAAGTGTCTGAAACAAACATAATTATTTTCATTTAAGAGTGTGAGTTTGTTGAAGATTTGGTAAGTGTCTGAAACAAACATAATTATTTTCATTTAAGAGTGTGGGTTTGTTGAAGATTTGATAAGTGTCTGAAACAAACATAATTATTTTCATTTAAGAGTGTGAGTTTGTTGAAGATTTGATAAGTGTCTGAAACAAACATGTAGCAATCAGCATGTCACCAAGAACAAAACAGAGTCAAGAACAATACTGACTGGGAGATGTATGAACCCTTACTGACTGGCTGGTGAACAACCCCGTACCCTTAGAATACCATTTAATTTTTTTTTTTAATGCAAATTTATGAGTAGCACATTAAAAATCTGTCGTACATTCTAAAAACGAACATAATAAAACTGTTATAACATGCACTGCTTGTATGCTTTGGTCATTTTAAGAATGTTCAAAACATGGCCAAAGCATGTGCTGAGATGACAAGCCTATCTGTTAGCGTGCAGCCACTGGGGCAGCACAACTGCACAAGTCATGTGACCTGACCCACCTTCTCATCGTGCAGGGACAGGTGGTGCTCGGCCAACATCCGAATGCCCAGGCGAGAGGTCAGAGTGCGTCCAGGAATGTGCGAATTAAGTTTTCATCCTGAAAAAACATCCCTTCAATGTATTCATGACCCAAAACAAACCAATCTGATATGTATATATAAACAAAAGATCTTGAGCTTTTCATCATATACATGACACAAAACAAACTCATCTGATATGTATATAAAAACAGAAGATCTAGACTCCTTCATGATATATATAACACAAAACAAACCCATTTGATATGTATATAAAAACAAAAGGTCTAGATCTCTTCATCATATACATGACACAAAGCAAACCAATCTGGTATATGCATAAAAACAAAAGGTCTAGATGCAGACAAGTTGAGGGCGGTAGGACATCAAGGGGTAGATGACATTAAAAAAAAAAAAAAAAAAACTTCATAAAAGGTCATGGACAGTCAGCTGGCTGACTATTAAACCTGACAAAGTTCTTCATTGAACCCACAATTTGCTGTGCCTCAACAACAGCATCCTGTTCTTATTTCTTCAAATTTAAAGCACTGTAGTGTTTGGAATTCAAATATTCTCAAACATACATATTGATGAACACACAAAAACAAGATGCACAGTAGCACTTGCCAAACAGACAAGTAAATTTTCAACAAAACTGTCTTCTTCAAATCTTACAAACAACAAACATTTAAAGCATCACACACACACACACACACACACACACACACACACACACACACACACACACACAAATACTCTCCACATCACAGACAGTATGAAAAAAGACGTCATGATCATTGTTCAGGTTTGTTTGTGTGGTTTTTTTGTTTGTTTGCTTTCTGATTTATTTTGTCTTTACACCAATTTTTCACGTTTGTTTTGCGTGTGGGTTTTTCTGTTGTTTCCTTCTCATGTTATTTTGTCTTTTGCATCAATTTCTTCCATATCTGTGCTTCTCACTGTGTCACTACTTCAACACCGCTTTAACTTCCAATCCCAATTCCACACCAAACTTGCCACTGTGGGACCTCAACACTGCGTTAACTGGAGCAATGCATGTCCACGACCAGAGCACTGGCACCTGATTTAGATCCACTGTGGTTATGGTGCACAGTGGTGTCTGCACTGCTGGCTATTAGTTACCAGAACACAATCAACCTGATGTCAGTGGTGTCTGCATTGCTGCTAGTTACACCACACACCACAAACCAACCCTGATGACAATGGTGTCTGCATTGCTGCTAGTTACACCAACACCACGGCCAATGACAATGGTGTCTGCACTGCTGCTAGTTACACCAGACACCACGACCAACCTTGAAATGGTGTCTGCATGTGCTAGTTACACCAGACACCAGGACCAATTGAAATGGTGTCTGCATTGATGCTAGTTACACCACACACCAGACCAAGTGACAATGGTGTCTGCATTGCTGCTAGTTACACCACACACCAACCCAAAGCCAATGACAATGGTGTCTGCATTGCTGCTGGTTACACCACACACCACAGCCAATGACAATGGTGTCTGCATTGCAGCTAGTGACACCACACACCACGACCAATGACAATGGTGTCTGCATTGATGCTAGTCACACCACACACCACGACCAATGACAATGGTGTCTGCATTGATACTAGTCACACCACACACCACGACCAATGACAATGGTGTCTGCATTGATACTAGTCACACACACACCACGACCAATGACAATGGTGTCTGCATTGATACTAGTCACACCACACACCACGACCAATGACAATGGTGTCTGCATTGATACTAGTCACACCACACACCACGACCAATGACAATGGTGTCTGCATTGATGCTAGTTACACCACACACCACGACCAATGACAATGGTGTCTGCATCTGATACTAGTCTACACCACACACCACGACCAATGACAATGGTGTCTGCATTGATGCTAGTCACACCACACACCACGACCAATGACAATGGTGTCTGCATTGATACTAGTCACACCACACACCACGACCAATGACAATGGTGTCTGCATGATGCTAGTCACACCACACACCACGACCAATGACAATGGTGTCTGCATTGATGCTAGTTACACCACACACCACGACCAATGACAATGGTGTCTGCATTGATGCTAGTACACCACACACCACGACCAATGACAATGGTGTCTGCATTGATGCTAGTCACAACCACACACCACGACCAATGACAATGGTGTCTGCATTGATGCTAGTTACACCACACACCACGACCAATGACAATGGTGTCTGCATTGATGCTAGTCACACCACACACCACGACCAATGACAATGGTGTCTGCATTGATGCTAGTCACACCACACACCACGACCAATGACAATGGTGTCTGCATTGATCTAGTCACACCACACACCACGACCAATGACAATGGTGTCTGCATTGAGCTAGTTACACCACACACCACGACCAATGACAATGGTGTCTGCACTGATACTAGTCACACCACACACCACGACCAATGACAATGGTGTCTGCATTGATACTAGTTACACCACACACCACGACCAATGACAGTGGTGTCTGCATTGATGCTAGTCACACCACACACCACGACCAATGACAATGGTGTCTGCATTGATACTAGTTACACCACACACCACGACCAATGACAGTGGTGTCTGCATTGATGCTAGTCACACCACACACCACGACCAATGACATGGTGTCTGCATTGATACTAGTTACACCACACACCACGACCAATGACATGGTGTCTGCATTGATGCTAGTCACACCACACACACACGACCAATGACAAGTGGTGTCTGCATTGATGCTAGTTACACCACACACCACGACCAATGACAATGGTGTCTGCACTGATACTAGTCACACCACACACCACGACCAATGACAATGGTGTCTGCATGATGCTAGTCACACCACACACCACGACCAATGACAGTGGTGTCTGCATGATGCTAGTCACACCACACACCACGTACCAATGACAATGGTGTCTGCATGATGCTAGTTACACCACACACCACGACCAATGACAAGTGGGTGTACATCCCCACTTGATTGTCTGTCAACAGTACACACACACCACGACCAATGACAGTGGTGTCTGCATTGATGCTAGTTCACACCACACACCAGACCAGCAGTGCGATCTATGGTGTTCTGCCATTGATGGTCTGTTACTACACCACACACCACGACCAATGACAATGGTGTCTGCATTGATGCTAGTCACACCACACACCACGACCAATGACAGTGGTGTCTGCATTGATACTAGTCACACCACACACCACGACCAATGACAATGGTGTCTGCATTGATGCTAGTTACACCACACACCACGACCAATGACAATGGTGTCTGCACTGATACTAGTCACACCACACACCACGACCAATGACAATGGTGTCTGCATTGATACTAGTCACACCACACACCACGACCAATGACAATGGTGTCTGCATTGATGCTAGTCACACCACACACCACGACCAATGACAATGGTGTCTGCATTGATACTAGTCACACCACACACACGACCAATGACAATGGTGTCTGCATGATACTAGTCACACCACACACCACGACCAATGACAATGGTGTCTGCATTGATACTAGTTACACCACACACCACACCAATGACAATGGTGTCTGCACTGATACTAGTCACACCACACACCACGACCAATGGCAATGGTGTCTGCATTGATACTAGTCACACCACACACCACACCAATGGCAATGGTGTCTGCACTGATACTAGTCACACCACACACCACGACCAATGGCAATGGTGTCTGCATTGATACTAGTCACACCACACACCACGACCAATGGCAATGGTGTCTGCACTTGATACTAGTCACACCACACACCACGACCAATGGCAATGGTGTCTGCATTGATACTAGTCACACCACACACCACGACCAATGCAATGGTGTCTGCATTGATACTAGTCACACCACACACCACGACCAATGGCAATGGTGTCTGCATTGATACTAGTCACACCACACACCACGACCAATGGACAATGGTGTCTGCATTGATGCTAGTCACACCACACACCACGACCAATGACAATGGTGTCTGCATGAACTAGTCACACCACACACCACGACCAATGACAATGGTGTCTGCATTGATGCTAGTCACCCACACCACGCCCAATGACAATGGTGTCTGCATTGATCTAGTCACACACACACCACGACCAATGACATGGTGTCTGCATTGATGCTAGTCACACCACACACCACCCATGACAATGGTGTCTGCATTGATGCAGTGTGTCTGCATGATACTAGTCACACCACACACCACGACAATGGCAATGGTGTGTCTGCACTGATACTAGTCACACCACACACCACGACCAATGACAATGGTGTCTGCATGATACTAGTCACACCACACACACACGACCAATGACAATGGTGTCTGCACTGATACTAGTCACACCACACACCACGACCAATGGCAATGGTGTCTGCATTGATACTAGTCACACCACACACCACGACCAATGACAATGGTGTCTGCACTGATACTAGTCACACCACACACCACGACCAATGACAATGGTGTCTGCATTGATACTAGTCACACCAACACAACCACGACCAATGGCAATGGTGTCTGCATTGATACTAGTCACACCACACACCACGACCAATGGCAATGGTGTCTGCACTGATACTAGTCACACCACACACCACGACCAATGACAATGGTGTCTGCATTGATGCTAGTCACACCACACACCACGACCAATGACAATGGTGTCTGCATTGATACTAGTCACACCACACACCACGACCAATGACAATGGCGTCTGCATTGATGCTAGTCACACCACACACCACGACCAATGACAATGGCGTCTGCATTGATGCTAGTCACACCACACACCACGACCAATGACAGTGGTGTCTGCATTGATACTAGTCACACCACACACCACTTCCAATGACAATGGTGTCTGCATTGATGCTAGTGTGTCTGCACTGATACTAGTCACACCACACACCACGACCAATGGCAATGGTGTCTGCACTGATACTAGTCACACCACACACCACGACCAATGACAATGGTGTCTGCATTGATACTAGTCACACCACACACCACGACCAATGACAATGGTGTCTGCATTGATGCTAGTCACACCACACACCACGACCAATGACAATGGCGTCTGCATTGATGTTAGTCACACCACACACCACGACCAATGACAGTGGTGTCTGCATTGATACTAGTCACACCACACACCACGACCAATGACAGTGGTGTCTGCATTGATACTAGTCACACCACACACCACTACCAATGACAATGGTGTCTGCATTGATGCTAGTTACACCACACACCACGACCAATGACAATGGTGTCTGCATTGATGCTAGTTACACCACACACCACGACCAATGACAATGGTGTCTGCATCAATGCTAGTTACACCACACACCACGACCAATGACAATGGTGTCTGCATCGATGCTAGTTACACCACACACCACGACCAATGACAATGGTGTCTGCATTGATGCTAGTTACACCACACACCACGACCAATGACAATGGTGTCTGCATTGATGCTAGTTACACCACACACCACGACCAATGACAATGGTGTCTGCATTGATACTAGTCACACCACACCACAACCAACCCACTGCTGATCATCATGACTGTTTGATCAGGACGTCAGGGCGAGCAACCCTCCCCACTCTGTCGGGCACCCCCCATGTCTATCCACCATCATCTTAATGACCCTGTCAATCATGTGTCTGGATTGTTTTATGCCAGTTCAATGCTACCACATTTACTGCTTTTTCATACATACTTATCAACACTTTGGTTTTGACAACTTTTCTCTTAACACTACCAGCTAACATTTTATGTGCTTCCATCCATACTCCAAATTATGAAACACCCATAAAACTGTACAGCATGTTCCAATTCACCTTCCACAAATACAAGCACATTATAAACCACACCAACACACACATACGTACACTTTCACACACACACACACACACACACACACACACACAAACACTAACACACACACAAACACACACACAAACACACACACATACACACACACACATGCGCACATGCACACACATGGGCCCATGCCCACACATCCATACACACACATATGTACATTCACTACATACACATACCAAAAAAAAAAAGAAAAAGATAATAATAATAATAATGATAACAATAATAATGATAAAATGAAATAAAAAATTTTAAAAAAAACAATGTTAGGTAGGCACTCACAGTCTGACCAGCGCACTGGGCTAATGCGTAGGTCAGACATCTGCTCAGTCGTAGCCACGAGACCCTCTTCTTCATTTCTCTCATCTTTGTTGTTAATTCATTTATCCATCAGCTTAAAATCATGCGTAGTGTGGTCTCAAAACTTAGCGGATGTGGCGTAGTGTATATGGACTAGTCTGCATGTAGTGACGCCTCCTTGATAAAACTGAAACTGAATACTGACTGTGATTTGTTTTCCAACACTAACTAACACAGACAACATGACACACCCCTACACACCGACTGTGAGGTGTTCTTCAACACAAAATAACACAAACAATATGATCCACCCCCTAAACAATGAAACCAAGGTGTTTTAAATAACACAAAAACACAATACAACCCCTACACACTGACTGTGAGGTGTTCCACCCAAAATAACACACATGACACGACACAAACCCTACAAACCGACTGTGAGGTGATTTTCAACACACACAAAATAACACACACCACATGACACGATCCTTACACACTGACTGTAAATATGTTTTACAACACAAAATAACACACACATGACAAGACCCTTACACACTGACTAATATGTTTTACAACACAAAATAACACATACCACATGACACAACTGCTGACCATGTGATACACTTTACAGCACAAAATAACGCACACGACACAACACAACCCTACACACTGACTGTGAGGTGGTTTTCAACACAAAGTAACACATACAACACGACACAAACCTTTCAAACCGACTGTCAGGTGGTTTTTCAACACAAAATAACACACACAACATGATGCAACCCCTTCACACTGACCGGGAGGTGGTTTTCAACACAAAGTAACACACACATTACGAAACAAACCTTACACACTGACCGTGAGGTGGTTTTCAACACAAAATAACACACACAACATGACACAGCCCCTACACACTGACAGTGAGGCAGTTTTCCAACACAAAGTAACACACACGACATGACACAACACCTACACACTGACCATGATATGTTTTTCAACACAGAATAACACACATGACATAAACTGTACACACTGACCGTGAGGTGGTTTTCAACAGAAAGTAACACACACGATGTGACACATTTTCTACACACTGACTGTGATATGTTTTCGGACTTGAGCGAAGCCTTCCGCCAGCAGAGTGACCACGTCCTTATGGTCATCCAGCAGCTGTCGAAGAGTCTCCGCGTACTTCTCCTCATCCTCGAAAGAAGTGATCTTAACAACACACCACTTTTTTGTAGTGACCTGAACAACACACCACTTTTTTGTAGTGACCTGAACAACACACCACTTTGTTGTAAAGATCTGAACAACACACCACTTTGTTGTAAAGATCTGAACAACACACCACTTTGTCTGGGTCTTTTTCTTTTCTGTTTTTCTTTTGTTATGCCTTGTTCTTCGAGGCATAACATGTTAGTGCTCAAACAGGTGATCAAGCTCCAGGAAAACAAAATTCAATGCAATTTAAACGCACACTGTTGAAGAGACAGGTGAGGTGGACAAGAGGAGGTAACAGAGAGGGTGGGGGGAGTAGAAAGAGAAAGTCACAGAGGTAAGGAGACAGCAAGAGCGTGAGCATGTGTCAATGCATGAGATGGACAAAGAATGACAGACAGAGAGACACACACACAAAAAGACAGAGAGGGAGGGAGGGATGGAATGAGGGAGACAGAAAGCCGAGGACTGAGGAAAGACAGGACAGAGTGAAGGAGGGAACCAGAGAGAGGGAACACAGAGAGAGAGAGATGGTGTGCTTTTAACCCCTCCCCCACCCTTTCATCTCCCCCCCTTCCCCATTCCGCATTCCCTTTCCCATCCCTAATATGTCAAAAGCTATTTTCATAAGCATAATAGCTACCCAGAGGGGTGTGGGGGGATTAGGGCACAGACTTTTGGCCTTTTACCTTGGACACACAACTACCTCAAATGATCTACAGAGGGTAGACACAGACCATACACCTTCCAGTGCATGTAGTTCCTGGTATGCCCTGACTGTTCCTTTTCCTATAGACCATACACCTTCCAGTGCATGTAGTTCCTGGTATGCCCTGACTGTTCCTTTTCCTACAGACCATACACCTTCCAGTGCATGTAGTTCCTGGTATGCCCCGACTGTTCCTTTTCCTACAGACCATACACCTTCCAGTGCATGTAGTTCCTGGTATGCCCTGACTGTTCCTTTTCCTATAGACCATACACCTTCCAGTGCATGTAGTTCCTGGTATGCCCTGACTGTTCCTTTTCCTATAGATCATACACCTTGCAGTGCATGTAGTTCCTGGTATGCTCTGACTGTTCCTTTTCCTATAAAGGGTTGACACAGACCATACACCTTCCAGTGCATGTAGTTCCTGGTATGCCCTGACTGTTCCTTTTCCTATAGACCATACACCTTCCAGTGCATGTAGTTCCTGGTATGCCCTGACTGTTCCTTTTCCTATAGACCATACACCTTCCAGTGCATGTAGTTCCTGGTATGCCCTGACTGTTCCTTTTCCTATAGACCATACACTTTCCAGTGCATGTAGTTCCTGTATGCCCTGACTGTTCCTTTTCCTATAGACCATACACCTTCCAGTGCATGTAGTTCCTGTATGCCCTGACTGTTCCTTTTCCTATAGACCATACACCTTCCAGTGCATGTAGTTCCTGTATGCCCTGACTGTTCATTTTCCTGTGCTCTGCTGTGCATTGCCCCCTCATCTGTTCCATGAAATGACCAAACACCCTTCTTCTCCCAGACTAAATTTGAGAAATTCTGACTTTTTCCATAAAACTACAAATTTTGCTTTAGCTCATGAAATTTGCTGAAAACTTCTAAAGAGTTGACAGTTTTGGTAAATAACAAGTTAGCTCCTGGACCCTGACTGAACACACGCAAGATTTACAGATTTGCGTTTAGTTAATTAACTCTGATTACCAGATGTTAGCAATGTTAGAGGTATGCTGGAAAGGCTTAACTCACCACAGGAAAGCTGGACAAGATGTGAAAGGCACGGATGTAGAGCTCATGCTGAAACAAAACATGTCCTACGTCAGCAATGCGTTTAAGTAACAGCAACATTCCACATTCAGTAGAAAGAAACTCGTGGAGAGCATGGCAGCAGAGAGTCCTCAGAAGAGAAGCCCCCTTCAAGCAAGTGTTTCGGCCCTTATCTCCTGACACTCTAGGGGGGTTGGGCCACACCCGGTTCATGACTCCGGATGTCCCTCTGCTGCCCCCCCCCCCCCCCCTTTTTTTTTTTTTTCCCATCTTGGGACGAGCCATGGCTGGGATTCGAACCCATGACCCTCTGGACATGCTCATTTTCCACTTAATGACTCGCGCTTTAACCACTGAGCCACAGGGACACCTGATATTTGTAGGAAATTTAAGCCTTATGAAGTTCACTTTTGTTCCTCCTTGACCAGATCCAGCTTGAACACCTCTCTGCTGCTTCTGCCATTGCTTTCAGGGCTCTGGTTTTTTCCTTCCCTGCAACTGAGAGCTGTTTCATGAGGCTGTATGCAGACGTTCCTACAAACCCCCTAGCTCCAATTTCTGCAGTGAGGACTTTGACCTGATAGCCTTCTCTCCTCAGGCTGTTTGCCAGATCAGCATACTTTTCAGTCTTGTAGATTTGAGCTGCCTCCATTCTGTTCTCATATGGCACCGTGAGCTCGATCATGATCAGCTGCTTGGTTGACTTAGAGTGGACTACTATGTCTGGTCTCATGCCATTCTTGCTGATGATCTCTGGGTGACTCTTCCATTCTGGGAGGTCTACAGTGCACTCCCAGTCATCTGTCCCGTCCAGCAGACTCAGCCTGCATGTTTCGAGTGGCACTGTTGTTCTTGGCCATGATTTGCTGCCTCCTGCCGTGAAGAATGTTGCGGGTGCTTTTGGAGTCCTGATTTTCCCTTTTGTGGTGTTGGTACTAGCCCAGACTACTTGTACAATCTCTTTGAGCACGAAAGGCACGGATGTAGAGCTCATGCTGAAACAAAACATGTCCTACGTCAGCAATGCGTTAAAGTAACAGCAACATTCCACATTCATAGTCTATCTGCATTATCTTTCAGTAAACACCAGAACTGTACTCTATCAGCAACATTCCACATTGAAAGTCTGTCTTTGCATTTTCTTTCAGTAAACACCAGAACTATCTCTCTATCAGCAACATTCCACATTCAAAGCCTATCTTTGCATTTTCTATCAGTAAACACTGGAACTATATCTCCATTAGCAACATTCAATTACATCTCTGCCTGAATCTATTTGCAGCATTCAAACTATCTCTCCTGTATTCTATCAACACCATTCCTGTGACTTATTCTGTCAGTCATATCAAAGTTATATCTTCGACTTACTGTGACAGCAGCATCCAAATCATCTCTCTGCCTTATTTCCATCAGCAACAAGCACAGCCTTATGCACAAACAATTCCACTCTGTATTACTGTGCAAAGAAAGTTCAGCTTCATATCAACATGAGCAAAC
>CM065739.1:3168667-3178667 GCA_033310375.1 Conus canariensis | reverse complement strand
AAAAATAAAACTCACATAAAATATAGAACACCATCAAATAACATTTGTTTATTAACTGGCAGTTGCACACTTCATAATTAAACACAGAATATCTACATAAAAAAATAACACCTAATATGGAGAAACAAAGAGACTGACAGGTCATACAAGTCAAAGTCAAAATATCTCAGATCCACCAAGCAGTTGTTTTTTTTTTATCCTAACCTTTTCTCTCCTTTATAAATTTATTTCCTATTACTTATCTGTTTATTGATTGATTTTTCTTCACTCATTTGTTTTATTTATTTACCCATCAGTTTGTTTGTGATGGAAGAAGGGGGGCAACAGGCGGAGAAATGGAGACTGCAGCAGGATGGTGAATCAACTGGGAATCAGTGGAGAGTCACAGGGGCAGTCACCACTTGCAAGGTGCGTCCCAAGACACCACTACCCCTCAATGGTTAGAGATCAATGAACTATCACCACTTGCCTCAATGGTTTGAGTTCAATGAACTATCACCACTTGCCTCAATGGTTCGAGTTCAATGAACTATCACCACTTGCCTGAATGGCTAGGTTTCAATGAACTATCACCACTTGCCTCGATGGTTAGATTTCAATGAACTATCACCACTTGCCTCAATGCTTAGATTTCAATGAACTATCACCACTTGCCTCAATGCTTAGATTTCAATGAACTATCACCACTTGCCTGAATGGCTAGATTTCAGTGAACTATCACCACTTGCCTCGATGGTTAGATTTCAATGAACTATCACCACATGCCTCAATGGTTAGATTTCAGTGAACTATCACCACTTCCCTCAATGGTTCGAGTTCAATGAACTATCAGCACTTCCCTCAATGGTTAGATTTCAGTGAACTATCACCACTTGCCTCAATGGTTAGAGTTCAATGAACTATCACCACTACCCTCAATGGTTAGAGTTCAATGAACTATCACCACTACCCTCAATGGTTAGATTTCAATGAACTATCACCACTTGCCTCAACGGTTAGATTTCAATGAACTATCACCACTTCCCTCAACGGTTAGATTTCAATGAACTATCACCACTTGCCTCAATGGTTAGAGTTCAATGAACTATCACCACTTGCCTCAATGGTTAGAGTTCAATGAACTATCACCACTTGCCTCAATGGTTAGAGTTCAATGAAATATCACCACTTGCCTCAATGCTTTGAGTTCAATGAACTATCACCACTTGCCTCAATGCTTAGAGTTCAATGAACTATCACAACTAGCCTCAATGGTTAGATTTCAATGAACTATCAGCACTTCCCTCAATGGTTAGATTTCAATGAACTATCACCACTTGCTTCAATGGTTCGAGTTCAATGAACTATCAGCACTTGCCTCAATGGTTAGATTTCAATGAACTATCAGCACTTGCCTCAATGGTTAGAGTTCAATGAACTATCACCACTACCCTCAATGGTTAGATTTCAGTGAACTATCAGCACTTCCCTCAATGGCTAGAGTTCAATGAACTATCACGACTACCCTCAATGGTTAGGTTTCAATGAACTATCACCACTTGCCTCAACGGTTAGGTTTCAATGAACTATCACCACTTGCCTCAATGGTTAGGTTTCAATGAACTATCACCACTACCCTCAATGGTTAGGTTTCAATGAACTATCACCACTTGCCTCAATGGTTCGAGTTCAATGAACTATCACCACTTCCCTCAATGGTTAGATTTCAATGAACTATCACCACTTCCCTCAATCGTTAGATTTCAATGAACTATCACCACTTCCCTCAATGGTTAGATTTCAATGAACTATCACCACTTGCCTCAATCGTTAGATTTCAATGAACTATCACCACTTCCCTCAATGGTTAGATTTCAATGAACTATCACCACTTCCCTCAATCGTTAGATTTCAATGAACTATCACCACTTCCCTCAATGGTTAGAGTTCAATGACCTTCCCCCATGGTCAGATTCTACACTTCCATCTCTGGTTAAATGTCAGTGAACTATCAACACTCCCCTCCCTGGTAAGATTTCAGTGAGCTTTCAGCACTTCATCCTGATCAGATTTCAATGAACTGCCAGCACTTCCCGCCCTAACCTGATTCTAATGAACCACCAGCGCTTTTCTCTCAAGTTATTTCAAGCCATGTAATATGCTAATAATACTACGAATATTACCTTGGGTTTCATCAAGATCAATACTTTCATCACAATTTCTACCCTTCAGAAAAGCAGGAACTGATAAATGTTTCACTGAATATAGAAAAAAGACTGATTGTATATAAATTATGTGTATCTTGCCAAACATAACAAAATTAGAGTTAATCACCAACCGCCGTGGCAAAGTGGTTAGCGTCGCCGACTCCCGGCTGGGAGGTCATGGGTTCGAATCCCATCAGAGTCATGTGGGTTTTTCTGCCCCGACCGGCTCCTACCCAGAGTTGAGTTTGCTGCGGCCTCAGTAGGGAAGACTGGGACCACACAGTCGAGTTTCATCCATTCCATGGATGCGTTTCTGAGAGTGTTGCTCAAATTTCCTGACCAACACTGCAGGTGCCTGTATCTCTCGGGCCTGGTTGACGCCGGGATATATTATGAAAGGAAGTGTAGAGTACAGCCATGTCATGTAGTCTCAGACCGAAATGGAAATCCATAGCATCATCTTAATCCTCCTCCTTCTCATCAATCAGCATTACAAAAAAAAAAAAGTCTGAAATTCTGTGGCCCTTCATGCCCTGCTCTCATGGTGACCTCAATTTCGATGTCCTCTCCACGTCTGTGGCCTTGGTTTGGTTGCGTCGGGGTCACCGGTGTCGGCGAGTCCATGGGGGTTGCCGTTGGACAGACGTGGTGGTGGCCTCCAGAGGGAGAGCTCACTCACGCCAGCTCCGCGACTAAGCAATTATTGTCATCAGTAGGGGGCTTAGTAGGTGGTGTCCTGCATATGTTAGATCAGAACAGGCGCCACTGAACACCACTGAAGTGACTCGGCAGCAGTGCAGTGTCTCCTCGGTGGGTTGCCTCTTGACGACTTGACATTGACTGTTCCCTGTTGATTGCCAGTGCCGGGGCTGCGGCGGGGCCGACCGGGCTGTGGCTGTGGACGGGATGTCGGAATGAGCAGTGTGGGTGCGCTGCCTCTGAGGTGGCGCAGAGGTTGGGACAGAAAAAAAAGAAAGAAAATAAATTAGAGTTAATCATGTGTGGCGAATCAAGCGAGTGAAGTCCCTTGAAAGCGGTGTATCAAAAAGCCTTTCTCATGGTTCAAAGGAAGCTGTAAATTGGCCTTCATGGCTGGATCAAACAAAATTCAATTGTGCCGATAAATGTGGGGAAAATTCAAGATAGGAGCGCCAAATACTATACACTCCACAGGTCACACAGAAACGAGATGACCTCAAACACAAGTTGGTTCAAGTAAAATGCTTTCATGAAGGAAAGAAAGGAGGCCTTGCTTTTTGGCTATGGCTCACTGCACACATGCACTCTACTGCCTTCCCTCCCCTCTCCACTCACCCTACCCCCCACCCCATACCACCATCCTCTCCACTCACCCTACCCCCACCCCATACCACCACACTCTCACTCCACAGGTCACACGAAACGAGTGACCTCAACACAAGTTGGTTCAAGTAAAATGCTTTCATAAGAAAGAAGAGGCCCTTGCTTTTTGGCTATCGCACCCACGCACACCTCTCACCCTCCCGCCCACCCACACCACCTCCCCTCACCTACCCACCCCCCACACCATCCACCTCTCCACTCACCCTACCCCCACCCCAACCACCACCCTCTCCACTCACCCTACCCCCACCACCACCCCACCACAACCTCTCCACTCACCCTACCCCACACCCCACCCCACCACCCTCCCACTCACCCTACCCCCACCCCAACCACCACCCTCTCCACTCACCCTACCCCCACCCCACACCACCACCCTCTCCACTCACCCTACCCCCACCCCACACACCCACCAACCCTCCTCCACTCACCCCTACCCCCACCCCACCACCACCACCCCTCCACTCACCCTACCCCCACCCCACACCACCACCCTCTCCACTCACCCTACCCCCACCCCAACCACCACCCTCTCCACTCACCCTACCCCCCCACCCCACACCACCACCCTCTCCACTCACCCTACCCCCCACCCCACACCACCACCCTCTCCACTCACCCTACCCCCACCCACCCCACCACCCTCTCCACTCACCCTACCCCCCACCCCACACCACCACCCTCTCCACTCACCCTACCCCCACCCCACACCACCACTCCACCACCACCCACCCCATCTCCACTCACCCTACCCCCACCCCAACACCACCACCCTCTCCACTCACCCTACCCCCACCCCATACCACCCATCCACTCCCACCCACCCCTACACCACCCCACTCACCACCCCACCACCCTCCACCACCTCTCACCCCTACCCCCACCCCACACACACCACCCTCTCCACTCACCCTACCCACCCACACCACCTCTCCACCACCACCCCACCCCATCACCACCCTCCCACTCACCCTACCCCCACCCCACACCACCACCCTCTCCACTCACCCTACCCCCACCCCACACCACACCCTCTCCACTCACCCTACCCCCACCCCACACCAGCACCCTCTCCACTCACCCTACCCCCACCCCACACCACACCCTCCTCCACTCACCCACCCCCCCCCACCCCACCCCACCACACACCCTCTCCACTCACCCTACCCCCACCCCACACCAGCACCCTCTCCACTCACCCTACCCCCACCCCACACCACCACCCTCTCCACTCACCCTACCCCCACCCCACACCACCACCCTCTCCACTCACCCTACCCACACCCCACACCACCATCTTCTCCACTCACCCTACCCCCACCCCACACCACCACCCTCTCCACTCACCCTACCCACACCCAATACCACCACCCTCTCCACTCACCCTACCCCCACTCCACCCCACCCTCTTCGCTCACCCTACCCCCACCCCACACCACCACCCTCTCCGCTCACCCTACCCCCACCCCACACCACCACCCTCTCCGCTCACCCTACCCCCACCCCACACCACCACCCTCTCCGCTCACCCTACCCCCACCCCACACCACCACCCTCTCCACTCACCCTACCCCCCACCCCACACCACCACCCTCTCCACTCACCCTACCCCCACCCCACACCACCACCCTCTCCACTCACCCTACCCCCACCCCATACCTTTTCTTCTAGAATGTTGGGACTTGCATGATGTGAGACATATACATTTTACAGCAGACTCCATGAAAACCTTGCTCAGAGATGTTCCACCTGATGTGATCTTTGAATTTTTGAAAGAGATTAACATTTTTCATCTGATCTGAGACCGTATAGTGGAAAGCTTTTTAACAAAATTTCGGGTGTGTTTTTTTGAAGATGTATTTTAAAGAGTTGTGTGAATGAATGACCTGCGAGTTGACTTAAACGTGGTGACAGCCCTGATATTGCCCTTTGAGGTCAGCTGGGCTATAAGCAACATTACGTTACCTTACCTTGCCCATACCACCATCTCCACTACCTCTTGTCCGGACTATGGGACGAGTACAATATGGCTGCAATACTCACCAGGATGTGACTCTTGTCTGGATTACAGTACAATATGGCTGCAATACTCACCTGGATGTGACTCTTGTCTGGATTACAGTACAATATGGCTGCAATACTCACCTGGATGTGACTCTTGTCTGGACTACGGCCTGAGTACAATATGGCTGCAATACTCACCAGGATGTGACTCTTGTCTGGACTACGGCCCGAGTACAATATGGCTGCTGGTGTTAGCCTCACTGACGGCTGAAAAGTACACAACACACTGCGTCAAAACTGACATTCACATAAACAAATGTAAAGAGAGCTACTGTCTGAACAAAAGATGGCTACAGTCAGAATCAGAAGAACCACACAGGGTAGTCTAAAAGTTGCAGCCAGGATTAATCAGTTCTGGTAAACTAAAACTAGAGCCAGGTGTCAATAGAGCAAAACTTGCTACTGTCAGATTGAAACTTAGACAAGTTAAAGACAGTTCAACTAAAGTTACTGTCAAGATTAAACTGAAAGGCAGCAGAACTACAGCTAATATCAGGATTAAACCAACCACAGCTAAACAACAGCTAAAATTAGAGTTAAAGACGGCTAAACTAAAGCTACTGGCAGTAAGACAGTTGAACTAACTCTGCTGTCAGTCCTAGTTAAACAGAAACTTTTCCTACTGTCAGGATTAAACTTAAACTAAAGACACCTACACTAAATTTGTCTGAATGAAACTTAAAAACTAAAGTCAGCTAAACTTTTTATTAAGCTAATGTGTTGGTTAGACTACTGAAAACATTGAAACTGACGCTTCACCTAAGACTGAACATCAAGACAGCTAAAGTAAAGCTACTGACAGGATTACACTACAGACACTGAACTAATTGTACTAACAGGATTACAGACACTGAACTAAATGTATTGACAGGATTACAGACAGCTGGACTAAATGTATTGACAGGATTACAGACACTGAACTAAATGTATTGACAGGATTACAGACAGCTGGACTGAATGTACTATGAATGTACTAACAGGATTACAGACACTGAACTAAATGTATTGACAGGATTACAGATAGCTGGCCTAAATGTACTAACAGCATTACAGACAGCTGGACTAAATGTATTGACAGGATTACAGACAGCTGGACTAAATGTATTAACAGGATTACACTATTTACAGACAGCTGGACTAAATGTATTGACAGGATTACAGACAGCTGGACTAAATGTATTGACAGGATTACAGACAGCTGGACTAAATGTATTGACAGGATTACAGACAGACTAAATGTATTGACAGGATTACAAACACCCTGGACTAAATGTATTGACAGGATTACAGACAGCTGGACTAAATATACTGACAGAATTACAGACAGCTGGACTAAATGTACTGACAGGATTACAGACAGCTGGACTAAATGTTTTGACAGGATTACAGACAGCTGGACTAAATGTATTGACAGGATTACAGACAGACTAAATGTATTGACAGGATTACGAACAGCTGGACTAAATGTATTGACAGGATTACAGACAGCTGGACTAAATATACTGACAGGATTACAGACAGCTGGACTAAATGTACTGACAGGATTACAGACAGCTGGACTAAATGTACTGTCAGGATTAAACTTCACCTTGAGACAGCCAAACAACATCTACCAGTCACAAGGACAGCTGAAGTAGATTTTCTGTCAGGATTAAACCTGACATAAATACAGCTGGACTAAAGCTATTGTTAGGATGAAAGAAGCTGAACAAGATGAATGTCAGCCACAGTGAGAACGACAAAGATACGGTAAAGAATGACAGTCAGATTTACAAAGAAATGGCTGAGTTTCTGTCAGATTTACAAAGAATGGTAAACGAGAGCTGCAGTTAGAATTACATAACAATTGTAGACAAAAGCTACGATTTACAATACGAAGTCATGGTAAATTAGAATTACATCAGAACAGTCATCGTAGAGTTCTGTTACAGTCAGAATAACATAGTTCTGGTAAATTGCAATTACAGTCATAAAACACATAGTCGTGGTAAATTGCATTTACAATCATTGGTCATGTCAAACTTGAGTAACAGTTCGACTACGAAACACATGGTGAACATGAATTAAACTTGCAATCACAATACAAAGATATGCTACACTCGAACTACACTGCGGTTTACGGTCATGTTTGATTAGATTTATAGTAAAAATAACAAAAAAAACCCTGTAAACTGTAGCTGGAGTCACAACTGTAAATGCATGGCAAAGCTGCAGGCAGAATTACAATGGTATGAAAATCTGAGAATCCCACTCGGAACGACTGAGACAGGTAAACCAGAGTTACAGTCAGAATCATACAATCCTGTTAAAAGTCAGAAATCTTTTTACAAAGATCTGGTAAACCACAGTCACAATCAGAACTGCATCGACTTGCTAAACTAGAGTCACAATGAGAATTCACAGAAACAAAGTAAAACTGAGTTACAGTCAGTCACAGACACATTAAAGTTTAAACAAAGATAAGGCCACAGTAACAGCACCAAGGCGCTGTGGACATCAGTGCTGAAGTATACCTTTAGAGTCTGGGACCCCCCCCCCCCCCCACTCCCACCCCCCCGCCCCCAAAAAAAAGGACAAAAAATAACCAGACCTAAGGGGTGAACGAACAACACAGACAACAAGCCAGGTGGGCAGTAAGACAGTTAGAAAACAGTTTGTGAACAACACAGACAACAAGCCAGGTGGGCAGTAAGACAGAAAACAGTTTGTGAACAACACAGACAACAAGCCAGGTGGGCAGTAAGACAGCTAGAAAACAGTCTGTGAACAACACAGACAACAAGCCAGGTGGGCAATAAGACAGCTAGAAAACAGTCTGTCAACAACACAGACAACAAGCCAGGTGGGCAGTAAGACAGCTAGAAAACAGTCTGTGAACAACACAGACAACAAGCCAGGTGGTCAGTAAGACAGCTAGATCACAGTCTGTCAACAACAGAAGAATACTGTCAAAACAGCTTAATGAAAATAAACCATACATTTTGGTAAAGTGGTGTTACAATGTATAAAACAAGGTAGAGCGATATTCAGTTTTGTCAAGACGTCAATGCACGCAGACTGGTCCGTGTACCCAACACCACACTGACTAAAGCATGAGGGACCATAGAGTATTGAGTTTACAGCAAGATGAATAACTTAAACAAACATGAAAAAAAGAAAGAGGATGGAGGGTGGGCGGAAAGACAGTCTTATGGATGAGAGTTAGCTGTTAGCAGATGTCTGACCAATGCAGTGACTCAGTCTACTGGTCAGCACTTGAATATCTAGCTAATGCTGCCAGCACCACAGTTGCATGCATGCAACGTGTGTGTGTGTGTGTGTGTGTGTGTGTGTGTGTGTGTGTGTGTGTGTGTGTGTGTGTACGTGCATGCACGCGTGCAAGTGTATGTAATTGTGTGAGAGAGTATGTGTGTGTGTGTGTGTGTGTGTGTGTACGTGTGCGTGTGTGTGTGTGTGTGCGTGTATGTGTGCAAGCGTGCGTGCGCGCGCAAGTGTATGTAATTGTGTGAGTGTGTGTGTGTGTGTGTGTGTGTGTGTGTGTGTGTGTGTGTGTGTGTATGTGTGTGTGTGTGTGTGTGTGTGTAAGTGTATGTAATTGTGTGAGTGTGTGTGTGTGTGTGTGTGTGTGTGTGTGTGTGTGTGTGTGTGTATGTGTGTGTGTGTGTGTGTGTGCGCAAGTGTATGTAATTGTGTGTGTGTGTGTGTGTGTGTGTGTGTGTGTGTGTGTGTGTGTGTGTGTGTGTGTGTGCATGCACGTGCATGTGCATGCATGCATGTATATATTTGCCCTTGAGTGTATGTGAATGCCCATTCTGGTGTAAGTGTGTATCTGTGCTTGTGTGTGTGTGTGTATGTTTGTGTGTGTGTGTGTGTGAGTATGTGCATGTATGTGTACGTGTGTGTGTGTGTATGTGTGTGTGTGTGTGTGGTGTGTGTGTGTGTGTGTGTGTGTGGTGTGTGTGTGTGTGTGAGTGTGTGCGCATGTATGTGTGTGCATGTATATATGATGTAAAATAACAAACACGTAATTAAAAGTCAATAAAGAAGAAACCCAGCTGCACACACACTGTGCTAAAGCTGTATCTGATCACCTACAGTCTACTACATGAGAAACAGGCAAACCACACACACACACACACTGTGCTAAAGCTGTATCTGATCACCTACAGTCTACCACAGGAGAAACAGGCAAACCACACACACACACACACACACACACACACACACACACACAACACACACACACACACTGTGCTAAAGCTGTATCTGATCACCTACAGTCTACTACAGGAGAAACAGGCAAACCACACACACACACCACACACACACACACACACACACACCACACACACACACACTGTGCTAAAGCTGTACCTGATCACCTACAG
>CM065739.1:3163667-3166167 GCA_033310375.1 Conus canariensis | reverse complement strand
GGTGTGTAGGTGATTCCTCACACACACACACACACACCCCATTGACTCACTACTGCACCTCACCACTGCACCATTACAACCCACAAATCAAGATGTTGTTTTCAGGCCCCTGCCAGACCCAAGCCCAGTGACACAGCCAGCCCAGTGACACAACCAGCCCAGTGACACAACCAGCCCAGTGACACAAAGCCAACATCCTCCGCCCATAAACACACGACCCCCATATCAGCTCCCAGCCTGCATGAAGGACAGTGGTGCAAGAAGATGGCCATCCCTTTGGAAGGGAGACAAGCCAGGAGGTCGGCTATGATGGACGAGGGAGAATGGATGGCAGGATCACACAGGCCCTCCACACAAACAAACCACAAAAAAGACTACACCCTTGGAATACTGGAACAGGCTGGAGACCAGAGAAGTACTGTCCTCAACCGCTGACCAAATTGGTGCAGGATTGCTCCCAGCTGGTTTGTTCGGCGGTTGAGGACAGTGCTTCTCTGGGTCCTACCCGCACATTTGGGTGTGTCTTTCTTGCCACAAAAAAGAACACCCTTGGAGTACTGGAGCAGGCTGAAGACCCAGGGCAGGATGAAAGAACACACAGTTGTCTTCCCCAGGGCAGGATGAAAGAACACACAGTTGTCTTCCCATCACACAAGTTTTTTTTCTGTAAAACATGGCGATCAACATCGTCAAGGGGTTCAAATGGTCAACAGTAAACATGGACAAAGCACCAATGGAAAGCATGAGAACCCAGACTCCTCAATATCAAGTCGACCTCCCAATGTACAGCCTCACCCCCCCCCCCCCCCCCCCCCCCCATTTCCCCACATGTTGTGCGTGCAGTGGAACCCATTAAAATGCAGGGAAGCATCAAAGAGGGGAGGGCTGTCCTTCATCTGCATGAAGTAAAACATGATGAAATCACATTCACCTGCTGCATTCCTGGCAAAATAAATATAGTATCTGTGGCTTAACTTCACCTTGAAACACTGATGTTTCAGGTAAAAAAAACAAACACACTTTTCTTTTTTCAATCATTAAATCACACACACACACACACACACACACACACACACACACACACACACAAACTGCACACACACACACACACACACACACACACACACACACACACACACGCACGCACACACGCACACACACAAACTGCATCAAACACAGGTGTGCATTGCAAGCACACTTACTCTTCCATGCACACAATAGGGACACCAGCTGCCAGTCACACCTTGTCCAAATACCTCGCGACACGTTTGAACATCGGATCAATGAACTTTGCTAGAGGGAGGTTTGTACTTTCATAGACACAAAGGGCTGCGTTCGCTGGAAACAGCAACTGAAAAGATGTGTGTGTGTGTGTGTGTGTGTGTGTGTGTGTGTGTGTGTGTGTGTGTGTGTGTGTGTGTGTGTTTTACACGCATGTGTGTGTGTGTGTTTTACATGCGTGTGTGTGTGTGTGTGTGTGTGTGTGTGTGTGTGTATGTGTGTGTATGTGTGTGTGTGCGTGCATGCGTGCCTGCGTGCAAGCATGCGTGAGCGCATGCATGTATGCGTGCATGTACATGTGTGTGTGTGTTGTCGATCACCTGTGTAATGCACATAAATGACCTTCATGTTTCAAGGTTCATCCCTTTTGATTTTCTATTCCTGATGTTCACTTCACGAGTTTCAAAACAGTGGAAGACGCATGCTGGTTATGGCATTGGTAATGGAAAAACTTTCCTCTTGAAGTCATCAGCGGCTGCAGCGAAGTGGTTACGTTGCAGACTCCCAGCAGGGAGGTTGTGGGTTGGATTCCCATTTGAGCCGTTTCTTTGTTGTTAATTAAAATCCAAATAACCAGTGAGGTTGGGAATAATCTATCTATCCATACCCTCCCCCCCTACCCTCCCCCCAACAAAAAAAGCCAAAGCAAAATGTAGGGGTAAAAGGTGTGCTGACTCTTCAAGATGGAAACCAACTGGGAGCACAGTGCAACTCACACACACATGCGCACACATGCATCACCCACGCATGCACCCACACATGCATGCACGCACATGCAAGCCTGTGCGCACACACACACACACACACACACACACACACACACACCCCCCCGAGTATTTTGCTTTTTTGAACGATAGATCAATACATCTCTGAAAAATGAAAGCAATACCACATCCTTTATCTCCCACTCACTGCACTATGACGCTGGTATTTCCACTGGTATTCAAACCAGTAGGACAGCCTTGGAGCTGCTCTCTGTTATGGCTGGGCTATTTTCAGTGACAGCAGTTTAAACAGCAAGTCACAAGGAAGCCAGGGTTTGCCAGGACACTGGTGTCAGTCAGCCACAGTCGGTATTCACATTGCTGATTTATTGGTATACTCAAATTCTTCTTCTAAAATGAAACTGCTTTTAACCACCAGTCCAATAAACAATACTACTTCAGTTAGTATTTACGTCATCTTCATTCTCATCATATTCATTATTGTTACCATCACC
>CM065739.1:3153667-3158667 GCA_033310375.1 Conus canariensis | reverse complement strand
AAACAACACAGACATTAACATGCGAAATGGCATATAGATTCTGAGTGATAGCCAGGGAGTGAGAGAGAGAGAGAGGGGGGGGGGGGGGGGGAGACAGAGAGAGACAGAGACAGAGAGAGAACATATATTTTACTTGAACTGCACACCGAAACTGAAAGTGAACTGAAGTAGCTTTGTGTGAAATGTGAAAGAAATGCTTATTCACACAACACCATGGAGGACAGAACAAAGCAAACTATAACACAAATATTCTTTCAATAAACAGACATGGAATTTACTCTGTATTCCTTTTGATTACAGCCTTAAAAAATTCCCCCAAAGAATAATTAACTAAGGCCTTTACTACCTATACTGAATAACACATGAACATATACACATGAACACAGATTTGATTACAGCCTTAAAAAATTCCCCCAAAGAATAATTAACTAAGGCCTTTACTACCTAGACTAATACACATCATATACACATGAACACAGATTTGATTACAGCCTTAAAAAATTCCCCCAAAGAATAATTAACTAAGGCCTTTACTACCTAGACTAATACACATCATATACCATGACACAGATTTGTTAAGTTACACAAGTTATACTAGATATACACATCATAACATGACACAGATTTGATACACTAAAAAATTCCCCCAAAGAATAATTAACTAAGGCCTTTACTACCTAGACTAATACACATCATATACACAATGAAACACAGATAATTAGAAGATATAACAGCCTTTAAAAAATTCCCCCAAAGAATAATTAACTAAGGCCTTTACTACCTAGACTAATACACATCATATACACATGAACACAGATTTGATTACAGCCTTAAAAAATTCCCCCAAAGAATAATTAACTAAGGCCTTCACTACCTAGACTAATACACATCATATACACATGAACACACAGGCTCTTATACTAAAACATAATAATTACTATAGCCAGGCCAGAGGCCTTGACCAAATACTACCAGGGAGCTGTGTCCAAGCCAGTCGTTATCCTGGCTTTATACAGCCTTTGCCTGTGTTGATGTTGAACAACCTGTGCGTGTCATGGCAAAACATGTTTCCACATACTTTCCAAGGGCAGGGGGTGAGGTACTTGACCTCTTCCCTACTGGGTTAATTCTACGACACTTACTTCATCACTGAATAAGGCTTGACTGACCAGTGCAAACTTCTCAGCTGGGTGGTGGAATGGGGTGGGGTGTGGGGTAAGGTGTGTAGTGTTGTGTGTGTGTGTGTGGGGGGGGGGGGGGGGGGGGGGCTGGGAAACCAGGGAGGGGAGGAGAGGAGCAGGAAGAGGGTTCTACGGTTTAGGCCATCTTGGGCCTGCCACTTGCTCCACTGTGGGACCTCTGTTGGATTTACAGCCCCCTAACTCGTGTGACAGTTGACAGCATGCATTTCAATGAAGGTGATCCACTGCAAGCACCGTTCACAGTGACCTGTTACACTCGCATCGGTCCAAGGGTCTAGGTACTACCATGATGGTGGTGGTGGTGGTGGTGGTGTGTGTGTGTATGCATGCGTGTGTGTGTGTGTGTGTGTGTGTGTGTGTGTGTGTGTGTGTGTGTGTGTGTGTTGTGTGTGTGTGTGTGAATATGTATGTGTGAATATGTATGTGTGTACATGTGTGTGTGTGTGTGTGTGTGTGTGTGTGTGTGTGAGTGTGTGTGTGTGTGTGCATGTGTGTGTATGTGTGTGTGTGTATGTGTTGTGTGTGTGCTTGTGTGTGTGTGTGAATATGTATGTGTGAATATGTGTGTGTGTGTGTGTGTGTGTGTGTGGTGTGTGTGTGTGTGTGCGTGCAGGTGTGTGTGTGTGTGTGTGCATGCATGTGTGTGAGTGATCGCATTCACAACCACTGTATTAACATCAATCTGTGACTGATGACAGAGCAAACCTAACACACATGAAGCAGCATTTCAAACACCTCTTTTGACAGCGAGGGTAAGGGGGTGGGGGTGGATGTTAGGCAAAAAGCGAGATGGGGGGGGGGGGGGGGCGAGATGGTGGGGGGGGGGGGGGGGGGGGAACGAGGGTACTGGGTCAAGAGGCCCGAGTGCACAGGGACAGAAACTGAAAGAGAGGAGAGAAAGGAGGGAAAAGGCAGGCATACGAGAGAGAGAGAGAGAGAGAGAGAGAGGAGAAGAGAGAGAGAGAGAGAGAGAGAGAGATAGAGATGAGAGAGAAGAAGAGAAGGAGAGGAGAAGAAAAGAGAGGAAAAGAGAGAAGAGAGAGTGAGGAAGACAGAATGAAGAGAGAGAAGAGAGAGAGAGAGAGAGAGAAAGACAGACAGCAGACAGACAGACAGAGTGAGAAGACAGAATGAGAGAGAGAGAGAGAGAGAGAGAAGAGACAGAGAGACAGAGACAGACAGAGAGAGACAGAGAGTGAGAGAAAGACAGAATGAAATGAGAGAGAGATAGAGAGAAAAGAGAAGAAGAAAAAAAAAGAATAGAGGAGAGAGAAAGAGAATGAAAGAAATAGACAGACAGACAGACCGACAGACACAGAGGAGAGAGAGAGAGAGAGAGAGAGAGAGAGAGAGAAGAGCATAGAATGGTTTTGCGTCTTACTCATAGTATCAACAAAGAGGGCTTGGAGTGATTCATGCACAGCGAGACGCAGATGATGCCATATCATTACCATTCAATACCAGGCACTCCTATACACTACACTTCAGGGGCAATGCCACGCTGTCAATGCACTCCAAAAACCCCATCTCTCAATTCACACAAACCAACATGTCTTTGCCGCTAGTGGGAGTGGCAGGCTTCTGTTCTCTCCACCCCCCCCACCCCCCCCCCACCCTCTCTCTGTCTCCCTGTCTCTCTCTCTCCCCTTCCCGCCCCCTCCCTCCCCCCTCGTTTCTGTGTGTGTGTGTGTGTGTGTGTGTGTGGTGTGTCTGTGTGTGTATGTGTGTGTGTGTGTGTGTGTGTGTGTGTGTGTGTGTGTGTGTATGAGAGTATGAGTGTGTGTGTGTGGGTGTCTCTCTGTGTATATCTATGAGCATGACTGTATGTGTGTGTGTGTGTGTGTGTGTGTGTGTGTGTGTGTGTGGGGTGTGTGTGTCAGTGAGCAACTTTGTGAGTGTGTGTGTGTGTGTGTGTGTGTGTGTGTGTGTGTGTGTGTGTGTGGTCAGTGAGCAACTTTGTGAGTGTGTGTGTGTGTGTGTGTGAGTGAGTGAGCAACTGTGCGTGCGTGCATGCGTGCGTGCGTGCGTGTGTAAACCCAGAATGTGCACACTGAACTCCTGCATTTGTTCAGTTAGGGCTGGACAGCAACAAGTTGGGCAGAACTTCCCCCAATCAGCGCCGCTGATGACCTTCCTTGCTCTCCACTCAACTGCAGAATACAACTGGCTGTGACTCCTGGAAACACACACTTGTTTCAAAAGAAACTCACTCATGGCTAAATGACTTACTTGAACATGACTACTCTCTGTTTTGGTTTGGGTTTTCTACCAGTAACTTTTCATGTTCTGCCAACAAACACATCAACATCGAATAACGTCACTTCCACAGCCATCTGTCCATTACCATTTCTGGATTACATACATTTTCACATTCAATGTCCATGTTCTTATTATCATCTTTGGATTACTTACATTTTCACTAAATTCCCGAAATAACATTAGTACAATCTATGTGATCATTGGACCAATCAATTATGCACATGGTATTTTCATACAAGCCCAAAATGAACATCAGCCACCATTGAAGCCCTTACAATAGGGAACAGCTGTAATGGGGGATGGAGGACAGCTATAATGGTTGATGGAGGACAGCCATAATGGTTGATGGAGGGCAGCTGTAATGAGGGATGGAGGACAGCTATAATGGGGGATGGAGGACAGCTATAATGGGGGATGGAGGACAGCTATAATGGTTGATGGAGAACAGCTATAATGGGGGATGGAGGACAGCTATAATGGGGGATGGAGGACATCTATAATGGGGGATGGAGGACAGCTATAACGGGGGATGGAGGACAGCCATAATGGGGGATGGAGGACAGCTATAATGGTTGATGGAGGACAGCTATAATGGGGGATGGTGGACAGCTATAATGGGGGATGGAGGACAGCCATAATGGTTGATGGAGAACAACTATAATGGTTGATGGAGGACAGCTATAATGGGGGATGGAGGACAGCCATAACGGGGGATGGAGAACAGCTGCAATGGTTGATGGAGGACAGCTATAATGGGGGATGGAGGACAGCTATAATGGGGGATGGAGAACAGCTATAATGGGGGATGGAGGACATCTATAATGGGGGATGGAGGACAGCTATAATGGGGGATGGAGGACAGCTATAATGGGGGATGGAGGACAGCTGTAATGGGGGATGGAGAACAGCTATAATGGTTCATGGAGAACAGCTATAATGGGGGATGGAGGACATCTATAATGGTTGATGGAGAACAGCTATAATGGGGGATGGAGGACAGCTATAATGGGGGATGGAGGACAGCTATAATGGTTGATGGAGGACAGCTGTAATGGGGGATGGACAACAGCTATAATGGGGGATGGAGGACAGCTGTAATGGTTGATGGAGGACAGCTATAATGGTTGATGGAGGACAGCTATAATGGGGGATGAACGACAGCTATAACGGGGCATGGAGGACAGCTATAATGGGGGATGGAGGACAGCTATAATGGGGGATGGAGGACAGCTATAATGGTTGTTGGAGAACAGCTATAATGGGGGATGGAGGACAGCTATAATGGGGGATGGAGGACAGCTATAATGGGGGATGGAGGACAGCTATAATGGCTGATGGAGAACAGCTATAATGGGGGATGGAGGACAGCTATAATGGGGGATGAACGACAGCTATAATGGGGGATGGAGGACAGCTATAATGGGGGATGGAGGACAGCTATAATGGGGGATGGAGGACAGCTATAATGTTTGATGAAGGACAGCTATACTGGTTGATGGAGGACAGCTATAATGGGGGATGGAGGTCAGCTATAATGGT
>CM065739.1:3131167-3151167 GCA_033310375.1 Conus canariensis | reverse complement strand
CCGTCTCTCCAACTATCTCTGTACTCAATCTGCTTGGCATGCCGAGATTACCCCCCCCCCCCCCCCCCCAATCACAAGTTGCAGCTCGCAGACATTTGCGCTTTTGTTACTTTTGGAATCCTTCCATAGTAACAGCATCACATACACGTGGGTGTGGGGAACACACAAAAAAAGAAAAAAAAATCACAAACAAAAATGGCTGTAAAACATCCGCTGACTCCCCTATCATCATACTCATCCCCAAACTTGCCATTTGTATACCTGTATCCAAAGTCTGCCAGGTGAACGCCCGGAGTTTGGCAAGACCAGTTTGCCCCAAATGCTACGCCTGCTCTTAATGTGTGTGTGTGGTTAGGATGGTCTGGACAGATTTCCCAGACACTCACAGACACTCACTGTGGCCTTCAGATACAGCACCTGCTACTGTCCCCCTTCCTTCCCTTCCCTATCGGTACCTCCCGTTCTGTTCACATACCATTCATGAGAGAGAGAGACAGAGAGAGAGAGAGAGAGAGAGAGAGAGTCTCAAAGTCCAGTGACCTTGGAGAGACCTCCAGTCAAGAATAATACCAATAAACTGATGCCACATGACAACAGCAGCCCCCAGCTTTGGGGAGCGCAGGTCACGAACAACAACCGTCCATCCTAAACTATCAGTCCTGAACAATCTGTACAGCCTTTCTCTGGGGAATGGAACCGGGATCTACTGTATCACCACCAGGTGTTCTCTGATTTCCATCTTTTCTGTAATATTTCCCTGTGGAATCTATAGACTATAAGAGATCCTGTCTCTGGAAGCTCTGTTTGCGGTCTACTTTGATCCTAACCCGAGTGCTGTCAGTTCTCTGGGTCGGCTCTCTTTTCTGCCTGTGGAGTCTATGACAGACTGTCATATGTCTGCCCTCTTTCTGCCTGTGGAGTCTATGATAGACCTGTCATATGTCTGCCCTCTTTCTGCCTGAGGAGTCTATGATAGACCTGTCATATGTCTGCCCTCCTTCTGCCTGTGGAGTCTATGATAGACCTGTCATATGTCTGCCCTCCTTCTGCCTGTGGAGTCTATGACAGACCTGTCATATGTCTGCCCTCCTTCTGCCTGTGGAGTCTATGACAGACCTGTCATATGTCTGCCCTCCTTCTGCCTGTGGAGTCAATGATAGACTAGTCATATGTCTGCCCTCTTTCTGCCTGTGGAGTCTATGACAGACCTGTCATATGTCTGCCCTCTTTCTGCCTGTGGAGTCTATGACAGACCTGTCATATGTCTGCCCTCTTTCTGCCTGTGGAGTCTATGACAGACCTGTCATATGTCTGCCCTCTTTCTGCCTGTGGAGTCAATGACAGACCTGTCATATGTCTGCCCTCTTTCTGCCTGTGGAGTCTACGATAGACCTGTCAGATGAACCCCCAGATGCACATAATACTCAAGGCCAAGTCCTCTTTACTTAACCCCTTTTTCTATTTTCCTCCCGATTCTGTATGAACATCTGTTTCTGACACTGAATGGTTTTCTTGGTCCAAAGTATTCACTGTGTGTTGTGTGTGTGTGTGTGTGTGTGTGTGTGTGTGTGTGGTGTGTGTTGTGTGTGTGTGTGTGTGTGTGTGGTATGTGTGTGAAATGTGTGTGTGTGTAGGAGGTAGTAGTTGTGCTGATGTAATTGGTGATGTGGGTGTCTGTTGGTAAGGCCGCGCTGTTGCACGTGATGTGTGAGGTCCGTTGTGTCGTGGTGCATTGTTTAGTGTTGCTGTTGTGAAGGGGTATGTGGTGTGAAGTATGTGGTGTGCTGGTTGTGTACGTGTTGTGATAGTGATGTATGTGGAGTTGTGTGTGTATAGTGTGTGTGTGAGAGAGAGAGAGAGAGAGAGAGAGAGAGTGTGTGCATGTGTGTGCGTGCGCGTGTGTATACATGCATATGTATGTGTGTATGTGTGAGAGAGAGAGAGGGACAGACAGAGAGAGAGTGTGTGTGTATATGTGTGTGTGCATGTGTGTGTGTGTGTGGTGTGTGTGTGTGTGTGTGTGTGTGTGTGTGTGTGTGGAGTGTGTGTGTGTGTGTGTGTGGTGTGTTGTGTATGTGTGTGTGTGTGTGTGTGTGTGTGTGTGAGAGAGAGAGAGAGTGCGTGTGTGCATATGTGTGTGTGTGTGTGTGTGTGTGTGTGTGTGTGTGTGTGTGTGTGAGTGTTGTGTTTGCATGTATCTGTGTGTGTGTGTGTGTGTGTGTGTGTGTGTGTGTGTGTGTGTGTGTGTGTGTGTGTGTGTGTGAGAGAGAGAGAGAGAGAGAGAGAGAGAGAGAGAGAGTTTGTTTGTGTGTGTGTGTGTGTGTGTGTGTGTGTGTGTGTGTGTGTGTGCATGTGTGTGTGTGTGTTTGTCTGTGTGTGTCTCAGTAGGTGAATGGAAAGGCTGGGCTGGGAGAAGGGGGAAGAAGGTATGGAAGGTGGTTTGACAGCTGAACACCACCACTACCACCATCACCACAGATTCTGGCCCATTACATCAACCCTCTTTTCACACTTGTTGCTAGAACTGGAACACGTTGATTTTTTTGTGTTTGTTTCTTCGTTTGTTTGTTTACTTCTTTCCCTTGTTTCTTCTGTTTTATTTTGTTTTCTTAGAATTTGAATTGTTCCATTTAGAGAAAAAAATTAGTCAGCATCCATTTGCATATCTCCATAAATTATTTAAAGAAAACAGCTCTTTTCTTCTTTTACATTTTGTGTTGAATTCATTTCTCCTGCTGAAGGGCTATGAGACTGACTCAATCACGTGAGAAGATTGAATATTGTCTGCTTCTCTTAATTTTCATTTGTTTGTTCTCTTAATTTTCATTTGTTTGTTCTCTTAATTTTCATTTTTGTTTGTTCTCTTAATTTTCATTTGTTTGTTTTCATTTTGTTGTTTTCATTGTTCTTCATTCAGTTCTAGCTCTCTCTGTTTAAGAGAAGATAGGTGAAACAAACAGTTTGTCTAGGTCTTTTCCCAGCATAAAGTGGAAGTGGACCAGACCAGTTCATCTGGGAGGGGAGTGCTGTGGACTGCACCAGGTGATCTGCATATTACTAACAAAGAAAAAAAGAAGAAGAAAAAACAGGAAAAAACAACATAATGACCATGACGACTGGGACTTAACTCAGGTAATGGGCAGTGCTTCTCCATTCTCTCTTTTTAATGCACCCCTCATAACATGAGTGGACGAGGAGCTGGGCCTGTGCCAGGTTTTTAAATCCATTTATATTACTGTGTCTGTGTTCTAGGATTGGGGGAAGGGAGGAGGAGGTGGGGGAAAATGGGTGAGGAGCTGGGAGGGTGAAATGGCAAGGGGGGGGGGGGTGGAGGGGGGGGGCTGGCAAGCAGGGAGGACGCAGGTCACTGCACCTGCCATAGCTTTTTTCTAAGAGATCAGAGAGCTTGGCTGATGTGCTTTTCTGTATATAAACAAAAAATGTCTGCAGTATACTGTCAGTGTCATGTCTGTCTGAGACAAAATGACAGTAAAGCAATGAGACTGAGACACTGAGAAAGAAAGAAGGGGGGGGGGGGGGGGGAGAGAGAGAGAGAGAGAGAGAGAGAGAGAGAGAGAGAGAGAGTAGGAAAGAGGTTGAGAGGTGGGAAGGGGAAGGCAGGGAAGATGGTAAGACAGCGAGAGTCCTGGACAGTTTAGTTTGTGAAAGGTAGAACTTTCCCAATTAAGATCAAGTTTTGTCATAAATAAACAAACAAGAATTCAAAATTACTAATCACAGTATATGCAAGCTCACCAAAATCAAAACAGAAATAATTTTCAGTTCATGTTCCTACAGATGTATCACTGATTTAGTCAATAATCATTTAGTCAAAAGGCAAATTAACGCATGATATCAAATATAACACAAAGTGTGTAAAGCAGTTTGACACACATAAACATACATCTCTCTCTCTCTCTCTCTCTCTCTCTCTCTCTCCCCTTTGCCCAATATATAATGATCAGACTGGACCAGGTTCGATGCTCTTCACCTCTCTTAAATGTCGAAGCAATGCAAAAACTATCCATTTACTACTTTCACAACATCTGCTGCAGCAACCATTCAATCCCTGACTCATTTTCCCCCTCCCTCAGAGTTGATCATTCTCTCCTTCAAGTCTTCCAGCAGCAAATCAATCTTTTCAATCAATCTAAGTATAACAGTTTTCTTTCAATTGCTCCACACTGTTCGAAAAGATATTTCTTTACACACCAACTATGAAGCAGAACTATGCAATCTCACAAGAACAAAATAACCCCCCACCGACAGATTATAATCTTCTAAGTTCTAGGATAAAATTTGTGAGATCAATCGAAGTATCAGAGCTGATACAACTTGAAATTCTGTAACTTCACAAACAAAAGAAAACAGGGGGGGGGAGGCAAAAAAAACAAACAAACAAACAAAAAACCTGAAAACACCACCACCACCACCACGGTCAAGAGCAAAAAAGAGGAAGAAAGAGTGAGGAAGATTTACGTCAATAACGTTTTCTGAAAATTCTTCATCGAAGCTCATTTTTCAGCTTCAGGACATTCAGATAAAGGTATTTTGAAAATAACAATAATGAAGCCTTTCTACAGCCGTACAGGTCACTGAGTTGGGAGGTGGTGGGGGGGGGGGGGGGGGGGACACGTACACACACAAGACAGCCACTTCATATGCATACTTTTCAACTATTTTTTATATGCATATTTTTCAACTGTAAATATCACTGCTTTAAGCACTGAGAAAACCTTGCATTCTTGACATGCCATCAAGAAATCTGCCCTTGTAGATGAACATACAAACTTAAACAGTAACAGAATCAAATAAAATGCAATCAACGCTTCATTTTCCATCCTTAGTCACTTCATTTTGAAATACACAATCAATGATTACTGCCATTTCATTTTTTTTTTCTTTGTGTTCATGTTACTTTCTAACACGATCTTCACTATGAGTATGAGCAAAATCCACAGTAAAAACTTGTTTTACTTTTGGATGAGGTGGATTTTACTCAAAGTAACAACACGCACACACACATGCACGCACGCACACACACACACACACACACACACACACACACACACACACACACACACACACATCATGCTTTTCTCTGCACATGAACTAATGAGAACAGTGAGTATCATTTGTGCAGTGACATGGTCAGAATCTGAAAGGGAATAAATGCTAACACCGTAAATAGTAATTAAAACCTTTGATGGTTAAAACTATTGTAACTAATGGTAGCCCAGCCGACCGCAAAAGGTCATATCAGGGCTGTCACTGTAACTAAGCATTTGTCTATGGCTTACAAATACAAACACAACAGAAATAAGCTATTAATATTAGTGTATCAGTGAGAAAGACAACGAAGAATAGAGTGTGATATGGATGCATGCAGAAACTGAGAGCCACAGAAATACAGTGCACAGAACTGTACCATCTTGAACTAATAAAAGTAGCAACAAAACAAAGTGAGAATGGCAGAGAGAGAGAGAGAGAGAGAGGAGAGAGAGAGAGAGAGAAGAGATACACTCGAAGGCACAACACACACACACACACACACACACACACACACACACTCACACACAGGCACTCATGAACACAGACGGATGCATGCATGGTCAAACGGACAGCCAGACAACAGCGTAGAGAAATCGATTCATAAGAAAGAAAGAGACAGCAAGAGAGAAAGAGAAAAAAGAGAGAAAGAGAGAGAGTGAGAGAGAGAAACAGACAGAGAGTGACAGATTGACAGACAAAACAGAAACAAAAAACAAAAAATGACAGATGGATGGACAACTTGTACAAGACTATATTAATGAAAGGCAAGCTTGCAGTTAACCTGTTATAAGTGGTCTACATGAAAAATGTGTTTTCGTGAACTGATATTCTTATACCATAACAGTATGGTGTGTTACGGATATGTATCTGTGACAGAGCACAAAAGAGAAATATCTTAGTTTGTATTATCTAATTAGGTATGAATGTAACAAAATGAACAAATTACGAATATTGTGATATTGCCAAGCCTTGAATTTTTTTCTTTTGCCAATCGCAATGACATACTGTCTGCTGGAGAGAAAAAAAAAATTTTTTTAAGTTATAACTGAACATAATATCAATAATGTCCCCTATTTCATACTATCATAAAGCAAGAATAATGAGATAAACACCATCATTATTTCCATGTCTATCAATGAAATCAACATGATTTATCTAGCTAGCAAGGATTTACTTCATTAAATATTCCATCAACAGTAAGTTCTCACAAACATGTATGTGATTGAAATTCCAAATGCCCCCATGACTCTCATTTCGTCTACATTTTTCGGGGGGGGGGGGGGGGGGGGGGGGGGGGGGAGGGGGGGGATTTGAAGAGATAAATACATAAAGGCATACCACTGCTTCCTTCATAAAACTTTAGCAACTGGGTGGGATGGTGTGATGAGATGGGTGGCTACAGGAATTCACAACCTCCCCACCCCCACCCTATCTCTCTGCCATCCTCTCCTCTCCAAAACTGTACAGTGCTGGATTAAAATGATCTTCACCGTAACTATAATTTATTCAAATTACTGTTTGTTCATCAATGTTCCATTGGTTGATTATGTCTTAGCTGCACTGCTGCGCCCATTATTTTCTTTCTTTTTATTTTATTTTATTTTCCTCCCTGTACAATATCAGCACAACACATGAATTGATTATTGATACAAATCATCTTTCCTCGGACAATTGAGCTGCACCAGACCACAACCAGCGAACGTGCACCAACCTTGGCTGCTGCTTGGTCGATGGCGCTTTGGTAGTAGAAAGATGTGACCGACTGTGATCTCTCCCTTTCTTCAACTTGTTCTTTCGTTGTTTGTGATCGGGAGAACACGCGGACAGCTGCTGGCATGCCATTGAACTGTGTTGCCTTGCGCAGATCTCTGCTTTGTACACACACACGAACTTGACGAAGAGCCATTTTTTCTCACGGAGCGAAACAAAGTTCGTGCGATTTTTCTGTTCAATTCGTGTAATCAGCTGACCAAGCAACTTTCAAATTCTGGAATCTGAGGAAAACTCAGAAACGCCTGCTGGACGACGGGGGCGAACTGTGAAGAGAAACAGAATCCCTAAATCAGGACCAGAACACTTCAACAAAGCATATCAACTTTAAAACGAAAGCTTTCGACAAAATAATTATAAACTACCGAAAAGTACACACACATCGAAAACGTTTATGGCGATACAGAGAGTACATACGGAGAAAGGGCCTGTTCAGACCCATTCTAAGTTCACGTCTGCTGTTTCTCCGAGTTGATGATGCTGGCGGAAGCACGTTTTCTGTTGTGGACGACCCTGATCCAACCCCAGCGCCGATTGGTCGACCCTGCACCAAACCATTTGTTTGGGATCAAGGTCCGAAACGCTCGCGCTCGCGTGCTGTCTAAGAATAGATTTTCTCCGTCTTGTCAGGTCAGTTTGGTTCACACGAGGTTGGGGCTTTTGTTACCGACCTCCCTTTACAGTGACGAGCTGAAATGCTCATTGTGATTGTCTTTTTTCCCGATGTCTAATTAATAAATCCATGATGGTCGGGCAAAAAAAAAAAAAAAAAGGAAGTCAGACACGCATCTGTTGCGTGCACTCGGGAATGACCTTTGCTCTCAAGAAATATTGGTGAAGGTTCTCCAGCGACTGTGTTTACGTTTTGCAGACAAATCCCGGGCAAGGACATGATCAAAACGTGTTAGCTATTCGCCACCCCACCCCACAGGCGGCGGAAGCAGGGGGGGCGGGGGGGCCATGCCCCCCTCCAGAAAAATATTGGGGGGGGGCAGCCTTATATACTGCCCCCCCTAATATTGAGCACCTCCAAAAAATCAGAGAGAGAGAAGGGGGGGAGAGAGAGAGAGAGAAGGGGGGGGGAGAGAGAGAGAGATGTTTGATGGTGCATCACCTTGTCGCCATACTTATCATACTTCCTGTCAAACTCGCTCAGGAAAGATGTCAACACATTTCTCGGGAACCTCTCTGCAGCTGACCCACTTTGGTCACACATTACTGACCAGTACCTGACCAACATTGCCAAGAATGGCATATATGCTGATGCTAGTGTAGTGCAAGCTATGGCGAGAATGATTGGTAGGGACATACACATCGTAACAAGTCAGCAAGAGAGCTCCAGGATATGCTACCTGATGAATAAGATCTTGGCGGGAGACATGGAATCATCCCTTCCACCTGCCCTTATAGGGCAAATAGGCGAGGAACATTTTGTGAGCCTAACACTTCATCGAACCAGGACAGTGAAAATGATGAAGGAAAGGAGGAAGAAAGTGTTTTCTCATCTCCTACAGAAGGTGCATCAATCATACAGTCTCCTCGTGACGACGCCAACCGACCTGCGCAGTCTCCTCGTGATGACATTGACCGACCTGCTACTGTAAGAAAACCAAAATGTCAGTCTACTGTGTGCTGCAAGGACGCAGTCAACCCCTTTCAGCCACAGAGCGACACAGTCCTCTCCAAACTGACCAGGGTAAGTTCAGGAAGGTCCCGCTATTTCCAAAGATCATGGTTCCAGCAATACCCTTGGCTTCACCTATGCACAACAGACAACAAGGTATGTTGTTTCTTCTGCATGAGGGCTAATCATCAAGGCTGCAAACCTGATGCAGCGTTTGTATGGAGCGGTTTTGACAACTGGAAGAAAGCACTGGAAAAGTTCTCAAGCCACGAAAAATCATCTTCACATGGAGCAGCCGTGTATGACGTACAATGTAGGCAGTCTACAACGTCAGTGTATGCTCCAGTGACGTGTCAGCATGAAACAGAACAAAAGAAACACTGCAAAGCCTGATGAACGAACTAAAGAGCCTTCAGTTTCTCCTGCGTCAGGGTCTGCCTCTCCGTGGACATGACGAGCAGGAAGGCAACCTTCAACAGCTGCTGAAGTTCTGCTTTGGAGAGGGCTGCAAGGAAAAAATAAACACAGGTTCAAAATATCTGTCACATGATATTGTCAACGAGATCCTCGGGATTATGGCACATAAAGTCTTGCGATCTGTTGTACTTGAAATCAGAGAAGCGAATTGGTTTTCGATACTAGCTGACGAAACCCGTGATGTTGCAAACAGGGAGCAGGTTGCAAATTGCATAAGATGGGTAACTGAGCAGTTTGAAGTCATAGAGGAGCCTGTGGGACTGGTGCATGTTGGCAATACCTGTGCTGAGACAATTTTTAATGCGCTAAAGGATTGCTTGATCAGGCTGGACTTGCCAGTGCAGAAGTGTAGGGGTCAGGCCTACGACGGGGCCAGTAATTTTCAGGGTCACGTTTCAGGAGTTGCAAAACGGTTCAAAGATGAGGTCCCGTCAGCAGTGTCCGTATACTGTTTGGCACACTCAGTCAATCTTGTGTTACAAGAGGCTTCCAGAAAGGTCAAAGTAATAAGAGATGCCCTTGACTTTGCCACAGAGGTCATTCAGTTGATCAAATTATCACCAAAACGACAGATCCTTTTTGAAACAATCCAACATGAAACATCAACTTCGTGCAGTCCGTCCATTAAACCTCTGTGACCAACAAGGTGGACTGTTTGAACAAGAGCTTTTGACTCTCTCATTGAGAACTATGAGGCTTTGCAAGAAACACTTGAACTAGTCTCACAAGGACATGATGAGTATGCCAGGAGGGCATCCGGCCTTCTAGCACTTATGCAGCAGTTCTCCACCTGTCTTGGGCTCTCACTTTCACGGGATGTCTTTGCTGTGACTGAAGAGCTGGCGACTGCTGTTCAAAGGAAACAAACGTCCTGTGTGGATGCAACAAACGCTGCAAACCTCTGTCTGAGAACGCTTGAAAGTATGCGCCAGGATAAAAGTTTCCAGACGTTTTTTGCCGACGTCTCAACCACGGCTGCAAACGTGTGTGATGAGCCCCGCATTCCGAGACAGAGACAGCCTCCACGAAGACTTGATGAGGGCTCCCAGGGTCACAGCTACTCTGACCCTTCTGCTTATTACAGACAGCAGTAGTATGAGGCCATAGACAACGTCAAAGAGCATATAAAGCACAGGTTTGACCAACAAAGTCTTAAGTTGCCAAGGAAGACTGAAATTCTCTTGGGTGACGGAGCTGCAGGAAAGAATCCAGATATTCCTCAAGAGATCAAAGACACATATGCTGCGGACATTGACATGGACAGACTCAAAACACAGTTGGTCATCCTTCCACATGCTCTGGGGGACAACAAGAAGTCCATCTTTGATGCACTGCTAGAAGAACTGACAGCTTCTGACACTGTTAAAAGAATGTTGAGTGAGGTAGACAAACTTATCAGGCTGTACGTGACAATTCCAGTTACAACTGCAACAGCTGAACGCTGTATTTCTGCCTTGAAGCGGGTCAAAATATACCTCCGAAGCACTATGACTCAGAAGCGCCTAAACAACTGTCTCATTATGCATGTGTTCAAAGACAAGGTTGATCAGCTCAATCTCGCTGAAATTCTTCCGAGTTAGTTTGCAGAAACGAACGACGTCAAAGTTACTTCAGAAAATTAAATGTATAAAGGTGTAACCTCCCAGCTGTGGTGTAACCTGCTAATGTACAGACTGTGACAATCGTGACTTAGTAACTGCATTTTACGGTGCCTAATGTCCAGTGAATATGGAGAGAAGATATGTTATTACGCTATTCAGTCCCCACCCCTCTCTCTCTCTCTCTCTCTCTCTCTCTCTCTCTCTCTCTCTCTTTCTCTCGCTCTCCCTCTCTCTGTCTCAGTTTCTGCAAAGTTTTAATTGCAGCTATACAAAGTGTATTTCAAGTGTGTGGTGTGGTTTTGTGTGTGTGTGTGTGTGTGTGTGTGTGTGTGTGTGTGTGAACTGAATATTGCATGCTGTATTTTTTTATTTTTTTTTTTTATCCAACATTGACATATTGTGATTGTCGGAGTTCAATGATTTGAAATATCCATTGCCCCCCCCCCCCCCCCCCCCCCCCCCCCCCTATCCTGCCCCCCGCCACTGCACCCCCCACCCCCCACCTCTCTCCTACTCTCTCTCTCTCTCTCTCTCTCTCTCTCTCTCTCTCTCTCTCTCTCTGTTCGTTTGTATTAGCCTAAATGGATTTTTTTTGTGCGCGCGCGCGCGCGCGCGCACACACACGCACACACACGCACACACACCACACACACACACACACACACACACACACACACACACACACACACACACCTCTATCAGCTTCCATTCTCCCTGACTTCCTATCTCCAACCCCTAAACCCCCATCCCCACCCTCACCCCCTTCCCTCTCAGCTGTTCAGTCCGGGTTAACGACCGTTAGTGCAGCGAACAGGGGGAGGAGGCTCGTCATACCTAGAACACGAATGGGTAAAATCCGACCACACCTCGTGCCAGTCTGAGGACGCATAGCATAGCGTAGCATTCCATTTTTTTTTTTTTTTTTCGCGTACAGCCTGCGTAGGCTGATATTCCTGCGGACACTCCCTGTATAGACAGGCAAGGACTAATCCCATCTACCCAACAAAGGGAGTGGAGTTTTGTGTGTATGACCGTTTTTTTTGTTTTTTTTTATCCCGCCACTGAGGCAGCCATACTCCAACTCCGGGGAACATATTATATCATATCATAACATATCATATCATGACATATATCATATCGTATCATGGCATATGATATGATATATCATGACATATATCATACTATGACGCATAATCTCGTATCATATGTCGTATCATAACATTACATACATCAAATCACATAGCATAACATATCTTGTATCATACCATGACATATATCATGACAAGTCGCATCAGATCATGTTGTATATCATGATCGGCCTATAGTTTATCAGCTCTTTGCCTGTATACACAGAGTTCGCACAGATGTTATTGACTTTTCAGTGTCGTCTTTCGTGACTTCCCAGTTGCTAATACGATGGCTCTCTTCCTGTCTATAATCTTCCTGTGTCTTCTGTTGTTGTTGTTGTTGCAGCTGCTGCTGCTGCTGCTGCTGCAAATGTTAAGCGTTTCTGCGGTCTGTTATTATATCAAATTTAAAAAAAGAAAGAAAAAGTCAATTTTGCCAATTTTAGTGGGTGTCCCTGTGTATGTATAATCTTTCAAAGATGACAAGATTTGTGTGATGCTTACTTCATAATGACCAGGCTGAGTTTTATAGGTCCCAGTCATGTCAGCCATCAAAATCTGACAGCCCAGGCTTAGAAGTTGTTAGCTACTTTTTTTTTCTCTTCATAGGTTAAATTACTCATTCCTGTAACTGCTTGCTGAACTTTCTCTGCATCTTTTAAATTAAAGTTTGTATTAAGTGTTTTCTGAAGAACGGGGGCCATATCAGATTTTCGTGTCATAGGATTGATTTAAGTAAAGATTAACTTTTAAACACACTGGGTAAAATGAGTGATTATATTCGGCTGTATCATTTGAGTTTTAAACTGCAGCAGTTAATAAGATTTCCAGAGGTTAGATTTTTCGGTGTCTACTACAACATCCAAAATCCTTCAAGTTCCAGACAGATAATTTCCAGGTCAACAGAATTGAAATGATAAACATAATCTAAGTTATTTTTACCAACATGAAGTATTTTGCATTCGTCACTCTTAAGTTTGATCTGCCACACTCTGTCCCCTTAACCGGTTTATTAATACTTTTTTTTTTTTTTAAAGCAAAGTTTGTCTTGATTTGTTAGTTATTTCACAATTTGCTTTTGTGTCATCAGCATTTTTTAAATCACTATATTGCATCACATCAACCATATCATTGAAAAAATAGATAAATAGTATGGGGACCAAGACACTCACCTTGAGGACTGCCTGTGGTCACCTTTGATATAGGTGACTTTTCCTCCACTCTGCCAGCATACTGGCTTCTGCTATGTAAAACGTCTTCTGTCCAGTTAGCAGGTTGCCCTTTATGCCATAATCCTTCAGTCTGTGAATAAGTGTCTTCGTGTTGTGCGGGACTTGATCGAAGACCTTCTGAAGGTCCAGGTAAATCTATGTTTACCGGTGTGTTGCTATTCATCTTTGTCATGCGGTATAGTATTGATTGTGACGTTTTTTCTGGAAGCTAAACTGGGAGTATGTAATTGTGGTTTGCATCTTGTTTGTACTTCCAGTTCTTATAGAACAGGGAGTACTTAACAATGGGAACGAAGAAATGCTGTCTATCTGTCTGTCTGTGTCTGTCCGTGGTCAAAATGTGTTCCACTCGCTCCAGACAAAACTCCTTGGCTGATTTTTCTGAAAATTTTGTAGGTATGATCATTATGGGTCATGGATGGTGCCCGATGTTTTATTTTACCAGAATAGCCATTACTAGCGGCTATTACGGCCCGAAAAGGGTTTTCTTCTTTATGGAATATCTCAGTGACGAAATACATTATGACGCATGTTTGATTGTGACGTCAAATACATAATGACGCATGTTTGATTGTGACGTTTTCCAAGAAGATAAACTGGGAGTACGTTTACATGCTTTGCATCTTGTTTTACATCAGATTGAACGCTGTCCTAGACTGGTTGCTTTACTGGGCTGACGAAACCAGTCTACTATTTGTCCACAGCTGGAGATGGTTTGTTCACTGGGGTGTCCTTCTTCAGGGCTTAGAGCTTTATAGCTCTGCTCTCGAGCGCATGATGCTCCTGTCCTGGGACATAATGGGGTATTTCAGTGGAGATAACAGTGGCACCTACTATCCCGCCCCATCCTGCTAGGAACATGGCAAGTTAGTCCCGGACTGTTTATTCGACCAGGCAAGCCTGACTTAATCGTAGCTAACCCTCGTGTCAAAGTGACATTCCCCTATCCCCACCCTGGGACCATTCCCCTATCCCACATGGGACCATTCCCCTATCCCCCACCCGGGAACCATTCCCCTATCCTCCACCCGGGGACCATTCCCCTATCCCCCACCCGGGGACCCGCCTGCTTGCGGATACCTGCAACCCCTCTTACAGGTCGTGAACTCCATTGTATTGAAGAGAAGCAAAGTTTAACCGTGTATTCTCTTTCTTGACATGCATACACCCCACCTTTTTTTTTTTTTTCTTTTCTTTTTTCTTTCTTTTAACAGCGTTTATCTGTGTACGCGTGGAATGAATGGAAGAGACGGAAAGGCCGGGCTGAATAGTGGGTATATACGCACGCGTGAGAGAGAGAGAGAGAGACCAGGGCGGGAGAGTGGGGGAGGGGGGGGGGAGTGGTGGAAGGGTGGACACAAAGATCTAAAATGGCGTTCGTCAACGTTATCTATTTGGATGGATACGCATCATTTGTACTTATCTTTGAATGTATTCATGTGAGAAAACAACTTCATACGCATCTGGTGACGTCATGTGGTAATGGCGGTGATAATGGTGGTGGTGATGGTGGTGGGGCAGTGGTGTGTGTGTGTGTGTGTGTGTGTGTGTGTGTGTGTGTGTGTGTGTGTGTGTGTGTGTGTGCTAAAGAGAGAGAGAGAGGGGGGGAGGAGTTCTGTACTTCATGACTGGAAAGGACGGGCATAATTGCTGACTGGAAAGGGACGGGCATGATTGCAGACTGGAAAGGGATGGGCATAGTCGCTGACTGGAAAGGGACGGGCATGACTGCTGACTGGAAAACGACAGGCATTGTTGCTGACCGGAAAGGGGCGGGCACCTTTCCGGGCATGATTGCTGACTGGAAAGGGGCGGGCATTGTTGCTGACTGGAAAGGAACGGGCACAGTTGCTAACTGGAAAGGGACGGGCATAGCTGCTTACTGGAAAGGGACGGGCATATTTGCTTACCGGAAAATTACGGGCATTGTTGCTGACTGGAAAGGGACAGGCACAGTTGCTGACTGGAAAGGGACGAGCACAGTTGCCGACTAGAAAGGGGCGGGCAGAGTAGTTGTCCGGAAAGGAAAGGACACAGCCGTGGATCCGGACCATTAACATACTATGTGGATGATCCGGACCATTAACGTACTATGTGGATGATCCAGACCATTAACGTACTATGTAGATGATCCGGACCATTAACGTACTATGCGGATGATCCGGACCATTAACGTACTATGTAGATGATCTGGACCATTAACGTACCATGTGGATGATCTGGACTGCACTGGAAGCCAGTCCGTTGACCCGACCTGCAGTCTCCAAGGGGCTGAACACACGGGATGTCTGTGGAAATGGCCGCCAAGGCCAACTGCCTGCCGTAAAACCATGGGTCATGAGTTAAATTCCACGTCTGCCACGGCCACATCCCGTACTCTGTAAACTGCAGACCCGAGATGCCTGCCAGACCGCTCGTCTGCTGTTTATGGGTGGCAGCCTGAAGTTCTGGCCTCGTCTGTGTCAGCGCTCAGTCATGTCAAAATAATGTCCAAATGTCAAATGTTCAGCATTGTCAAAATGCTCAATCATGTCACAATGTCCAGATCTGGGTTTGACAGCGACAGTGTATGAAATGTAGGAATGGCACGTGACAAACGTAAATCTGGCACCCCTAATGCATGAAAGGTGGGAATGGCATGGAACACACGTAAAACTGGCACCCCTTTCCTGTCCACATCTCTCACCCGCAAAAATAAAAGAAAACAAACGAAACAGATCATTCTGGCTTCTCTCTCTCTCTCTCTCTCTCTCTTCTCTCTCTCTCTCTCTCTGGAGTGGCTTCCTTTGTCTAGCTCCTGGCAAGACGTGTTTTGAGCGGCTCTGATAAATCTGAACCAGTATCACCCGTAATCCTTTCAGTATGCCCGTCGAAGGTCTTCCACATGTTTTAGAAACTACGCTTAATGCTGCTCTGTAGGAAATGACGCTGTCCTCATCTAAAATTGAGGGCAGAGGCAAACAAACAGTTGTCATTCTGCGGTTAACGACTACCGACCAGCCCCCTTACACTAGAAACGAAAACCACCGTGCTGTTTACCGGCGGAAATGTCCCTTGCAGGTGAGAACAGAGACAGAAACAGAGCGGATAGCCATAGAAAGAGACAGCAGATACAGGCAAGAGAACTTTCGTCTTCTCCGTCGAATTTATTTATGCCGACGCCACCAAGCCTGTTTTATAATGACAGTGCTAGCCAAGCAGCTTGTGGTGACATGTTGCTGTGTGATAACCACCCCTCTCCCTCGCTATACCAGCCTGCACGAGATACACAGCACAGTGACATTCAGCAGGAAATTGACATAAGGAAGCTACAGTCTGTGACAGTCGTTTTCGATGAAGCCTCTATGCTGGATTTGGTGTCAGTCTTTTTCTTTTCTTTCTTTCTTTCTGCGTACGCAGGCTGATACTCCTGCGGACACTGTCTGTATAGACAGGCAGTGGAGTATTGTGTGTACGACCGTTCTTTTTTTTTTTTTTTTATCCCGCCATTAAGGCAGCCATACCCCATCTTCGGTGAAGGTGCACGCTATGTGTAACGTGTCATCCATACCAACAGCCAAACTGGCCTTCTCTTCCGAAAGTTGGTGATGGGATTGTATGGGGAATGGAGTCAGAACCAATGTTAACTCAGAGGGAAAAATCCCCCTTTACCAAAATTCGAACCCGCAACCCCAGGATCACGAGTCCGACGCTGTACCAACTGAGCGATTCACCAAGTGCTGTCACTCAAGGCTGTGTTGACGAGTCGAGTGCAGTGATCTCTGAAGAGGACAGGCCACCACTGACTGAAAAGGCCAGTACACAGTGTAGGACCGAAGATGGAGCAAGTGGAACCAATCATGAATTACAAGGAAGAAATGATCTGGAGGATTGTTCTCAAGTGAATGACCCACAGAGTAATCCTTCAGATAACGTGACACAAAGCGACATACTGGCATATTGACAGGACATGAGAAGAAACACGGACAGTCTTCCCTGTCCTGATAGGGGAGTCGTGAAACTGACTTCCAACAGCACAGCTGTCAACAGCGGAAATCTTGATGACTGTGGATAAACTTGCTGGCGATCATGTTGATAGTGACATCAGTGTTCAGTTGGACAACTCTTTCCGTGATGTGGTTTCCTCATCGCGAAGTTATTTTTCTGCCATGTATTGGATGTTTATTCTTTGACATTTATTTCATGAACAGTCCCTGTCCCCAATGTGCTCTCATGAAAAATGGGGTTTGTAAGCTGATCTCAATAAATCATTCATTCATTCATTATTTCTCTCTCTCTCTCTCTCTCTCTCTCTCTCTGAACGCATTTCCGGTCCGAGTTTCAGAGAGAGAGAGAAGAAGAAGGAGGAGGAGGAGTAGGAGGACGTAGGTGGGACGAAAGCATATTAATGGCTATGCGTGCAGTGTTCCAAGTGTGCCCAGATGACAGAGAGTTCGGTCATTTCCAACTGATACGTACGTTTGTGGTTGTGAGTACAGTGTACTACGGTCACACTGGGTTTATTCATTTCCCTCTGGGCAGCCCTCCCTCGGTCTTAGCTGACCATGGGTAGAGCGTATCCGACCTAATAGTGAGATATCTGGACTGTCTGCTCGACCCGAGCAGCGTCGCCTGTGGCTGTAGAGACCGATGCTAGAGTGGCAGTCTCTGTCGCAGCGGTCACATCTGTATGTTGACACTGGTTTGTTGGCTGTCATCCCCTTTCTGCGGGCTCGCTTTTCTGCTGCAGCAGCTATCAGTTAGTCTTTCCCTCTCATACATATGTAAATGCTTACTGGAACGGTGCTCGAGGAAAACAGTTGTTGTTGTTGTTGTTGTTGTCGTACCCTGGCTAAAAGACTCCAGGGATCATCCAAACAGCCGAAGCACATGAACACTATGGTACAAATGCATCAGCTGGGGATGAGAACATGACGTGTGTGACCGTTTTTGATTACCCCGCCACGTGGGCAGCCACACTCCGACTTTGGGTGATTTTGGAGACTGATAATGTTATGCTAGGAGCTTGTCACAACTGAAGACAATCCGCGCATAACTATGCAGAGCATAACCACATTTTGATGTAGCCTTGGTGTTCTAGCCTATGACAATTGGCCTGACACAGCCTTAAGCCAAGAAAACAGTGAGTTCAATCATTTCCAGTACACATGTAAATGTTTTTTGGTGCAGTGTACCAAGACAACGGTGAATTTTGTCATTTCCTTGTCATGCATATGTTAATGGTTATGGGTACGGTACTCCAAGATAATGGTGAGTTCAGTCATTTGCGTCTGATACAAATATCAATAACATCAGGCCAGTCTGCCTTTTAGCCCACTCTAGGGGCAGACCCAGTGACAGCGCGGAAAGACCTACTGACTGCAGGCAAAGTCCTGTTGACAGCGGGAAAGACTGTAACCCGGGATCCTCTCCAGAGGGCACGTAGGACCTTGTGGCACAGCTTGGCTGTGTCTGGAGCTGTACTGGTTTCCCCTGGCACCGCAACAGCAACGAGTGGGGCTGCGGGATGCTTGCAGCACTTGCACTTCCACCGGTGGGCCCTGTAGTCACCATATACCCATGGATACGCCTCCATGGAGGCTGTGGTGCGTCGTGTCTGGTGGTCACACAAAGGCATTCGCTAGGGAGCAGTTATGTCCCTTGACGTACCATTGGAATGCCCTGAACGTGCCTGCACCTATGTGAACGCAGCGCAGGCTTCCAAGGTTGGTGCAGGATTGCTCCCAGCTGGTTGAGGACAGTACTTCGCTGGGCCCCACTGGCATCTTCGCGGATATCTGTTTCTTCTTCTTCTAATACTAGCGCCGTGTTCCAGGATGATAGTGAGCTAAGTCACCTAATTACGCCATCTGATACATCACGTTAAGGTGCGGTATATCAGGATGTCAGTGAGTTCTGTGATTTCATATGTGTTTCTGTTGGTAATTAATTGTAACCAGAAAGGCAGTCATTTCAGTCCTCACCCAACTCCACCCCCCTCCCCCTTCCCCACCCCTCCATCCCTCCTTCCTGCGACACACGTGAATGGTAATTGACAGGAATTATGATCAACATCAACGCTCCGTATTGTGACACTTCCTGAGTTCCCCTTCTTGTCAAAGCAATTTGGTCAAAGGCTCGCTATGAACTCGTGTTTGTATGTGTGTGTGTAGCAGTAGTAGTAGTAGTAGTAGCAGTAGTAGTAGTAGTAGTAGTAGTAGTAGCAGCAGCAGCAGCAGCAGCAGCAGCAGTAGTAGTAGTAGTAGTAGTAGTAGAAGTACTAGTAGTAGTTGTAGTAGTAGTAGTGTCAGCAACAGCAGCAGTAGAAGTACTTTCATTTTACGTCTTTCCACAAAATCATGTGATTTTAGACGAGTGTACACATCTGCAGCAGCAGCAGCAGCAGCAGCAGCAGCAGTAGTAGTAGTACTTTCAGTTTACGTCTTTTCAAACAATCATGTGATACTAGGTGAGCGCGCGCGTGTGTATGTGTGTGTGTGTGTGTGTGTGTGTGTGTGTGTGTGTGTGTGTGCGCGCGCGCGCGCGTGCTGCATGCCTGTGTGCCTGCGTGCGTGCCTGTGAGTGAGTGAGTGCCTGTGTGTGTGTGTGCGTGTGTGTGTGTGTGTGTGTGTGTGTGTGCGCGCGCGCGCGCGCGCGAACATAACAATTTGACTTCCGAAGTGTTGCTATACATAGGTACACTTGAATTATACTCAACAAACATGACGATATCTGCTTTTTGGTTATGCTCATCGTGTCCACTCTACGGTTTGTATTTTGTCTACCAAGACTGGAAACTAAATTCGTGTGGCGTGATCATCCCCCCTCCTCCCCACCCCCCTCCCCCCCTCCTCAAACTCCTCCCTTTCTCTTCCTCTCCGCCGTTTGGCAAGGTGATACAGCAATCTTCGTGTTCGCTGTGACATCTGAAATGTGGGTCAATTGGGCCAGGCAGCCAGTGAGTGAGTGTGTGTGTGTGTGTGTGTGTGTGTGTGTGTGTGTGTGTGTGTGTGTGTGTTTTGTGCGTGCGTGCGTGCGTGCGTGTGTGTGTGTGTGTGTGTGTGTGTGTGTGTGTGTATACATGCATGTGTGTTTGTGTGTGTTGTGTGTGTGTGTGTGTGTGTGTGTGCACGCATGT
>CM065739.1:3046167-3126167 GCA_033310375.1 Conus canariensis | reverse complement strand
CCCTTGCACGAACGGCGTTCGTGATGGTTTCGGGAAAGCTGTGTGCCCTTGCACGAACGGCGTTCGAGAGAATTTCATCATCAAAATTCGGCGATTTAAAGAAGGGAGGCAAGGAGAAAAAATGGTTTAAACGGTTGCAGGGACCCTAAAGGACGGTTTCTTCCCTTTCACGGGTCGCTGACTGACCGGCTCGCGTCCGTTCGGGCAAAAACTTCGGCAAGGTTCGGAGAGTCATTCTCGGTTGAAGATGGCGAGTCGAGCAGGCAGTTCGATCAGGCGCGTGCCGTTTTCAAACGATCTAATGCTCTTGAAGTGCTTCAAGAAGTTATCCGAGACCGTGAAAGCGATGACGAAGACTTCAAAGAAGTGGAATGAAGCGATTCGGAGGAGGAATAAAGCGATCACAATCAACACCACCCATTGCTATCGGAGGTTGGTGTTGATGACGAAGTTGATCCCCGACTTCAAACCGAGCGATACCGGCGCAAGTGGGCCCGAATCGGAGAGTGACGAGCCGATTCCGTGTATGTCGAGTGCCCCCTCCCTCCTTTCGTGAGAGGTCGGGAGGAGAGTCGAGGAAGGGGAGGGGGTTTAGGACAACGGCGAGGGTCCAGTGTGAGGGGCGTGGCAGATGAAGAGGGTGTGGCACTCATCAGTCGGAACTTGTTTCAGAATGAACAGAGGCCAGTGCTAATCGCCCAAATCTCGACCTTACTTTCACGGGTGATCCAGGTATCAAGGTAAACATTGGCAATTTCAAGCCTATAGATTTCGTGGAGTTGTTTTTGTGGTGTGTGTGGTGTGTGTGTGTGTGTGTGTGTGTGTGTGGTGGTGTGATGAGAGAGAGAGAGAGAGAGAGAGATAGAGAGAGAGAGAGAGAGAGAGAGAGAGAGACCAGTGCTTGTGCAAGGTGTGGGTATACATTGTGTGTGTGTGTCTGTGTGTGGTGTTTGTGTAGTGTTTGTGCATGGTGTGTGTGTGTGTGTGTGTGGTGCTTTTGCATGTGGTGCTGTATGTGTGTGTGTGTGTGTGTGTGTACATGTGTGTGTGTGTGTGTGTGTACATGTGTGTGTGTGTGTGTGTGTGTTGCTTTTGAATATGGTGCTTGTGCACAGTGTGTGTGTGTGTGTGTGTGTGTGCGTGCGTGTGTGTGTGTGTGTGTGTGTGTGTGTGTGTGTGTGTGTGTGTGTGTGTGTGTGTACCCAAATGTGTGTCAGTCAACTATAACTGGCATTTACTGGCAGTAGTGTGGGATCCTGATCCTTCTGTCCATAGGTTCTGTGGTGTGGTGTATACTCTGCGACACCGGTGTATTTTTCAGTTGTTAGTGTGCTTTCATCCTCTGTGGTGTGGCCTTTTGTAGCTCAGTCCTATCTTTAGAAGTATCTTTTTTTGGTGTTGCTGGTTTTGCAATGTTTTATTTATTACCTTCTGTCGTAATGGCTTTTTATCAATCACACTTAGTTCATGAGTGAACCAAACCACATGTGTGAAAGAAAACTGACAGAATAATTGGAAGTTACACTAAGTGTTGTTATTGTTAGTTCATCTCTGCTAAACAAGACCAATTCCCAAGAGGCTTGCAAGATGTGCAGACTCATGCTGTGGATAATGTTCAATTCCCATCTTCTTTCCCGCGTTACCTGGGCTGGAGTGCCCCCTATGATATGGGTTGCTAAACATTTTATGCATTGACCAAGCTTTATTGTGAATACAGATGTTTGTTCTGAAGTTCAAAGGATACTAACACCAGTTTTTGTGGTATTTCATTGTAATTTTAGTGCTATAGTTTTGTTTATGTACTGAAGGTGTCTGTTTTTCAAACAAAACATTCAGCATTATATATATTTTTGGTCTACTCATTACAAACAAAATCAAACTATTGTGATATCTGGCTGTAGCCAAGGATATAACAAGAAAATTTCCCAAGTATCTAAGATATATGTCAAGAATTGAAAGAGCAGTGGGCATATCAGTGAACCTACCTAAGAAAACAAAATTGTGTCCCTTGATACCTGGATTGTACTGTACCCCAGAAATGCATAAATTTATCATATAAAACAACAATTGTGGGTTGTAAATTCACTACCAAATATTTACACAGGTGTTCAGTAAACACTAAAACCACTTTTGGCTGGGTTTGTATGTTTTTTGTTTTGCTGCTGTGGGTTTTTGTATGCTTGCAAAAAAATTTTTTTTTAAGTTGAATTATAAGATTATTTATTATACTCAGAATGAACAAAATCAAATATTATTTGCAGATATTATTGCCCTTGGTATAAGAAGAAAACATGCCAAACATCTAAGAGATATCTCCACAAATAAATGAGCACTGATCAAATTAGTGAACCTACCGCAAAAAGTCAAATTTTGCTCCGGCACACAGAAGTGCAAAACTGATACAAAATAGCGGCAGTCAAGGGGTTAAAACGAAACTAAAAACTCATCTTTTTACCGTCTATTTCGGCTGATAATTCAAAAGTCCCGGTCATACACCGATGTCAGTTTGTGTGAGTGCGTGTGTGCGGGGGTGCGCGTGAGTGGTTGTGTGTGTCTGCTTTCCCGTGCGTGCTGTGCGTGTCTGCTTCCCCGTGCCTGGGTGTGCGGTGTGTGTGTGTGTGTATGCGTGTGCGTGTGCGTGTGTGTGTGTGTGTGCGTGTGCGTGTGTGTGTGTGCGTGCGCGCGTGTGTGTGCGTGCGTGCGTGTTTTCATTAGTCCTTGTATTGTAAAGCGCTTAGAGCTAATCTAGGATTTGTGCTATAGAAATATTCATTATTATTATTATTAAAGATGTCAACAAGCTGCTGTTTTGTGAATTAGGTACGGATGTTCCCATGGAGGTCAGAAGAAGCTTTTCAAAGACACTCTCAAGTGTTTAACATCGACTCTTACACATGGGAACAAACTGCTATGGATTGTGCTAGATGGCGCTACTCTATCCACAAAGGTGCCAATTTATGTGAAGAAAGGACAGCTGCAGCGCAACAAAAGAGACAGGCAAGGAAAACCCGCACCAGCAATCAAGGGCAGGTCACCCACATTGCCTTCCAAGCTGTCACCGCACATTCTATGCATGCATCAGCTTGATCAGCCATCTGCATATCCACAAATCATCTTACCCCCTCCCTCCCCTCAACCCCTAGATGACTGAAGTGGTCCTTGTTGATTCGACGGATGGACAACATATGGATGTGTTTAGAGTGGCATTTTTTTTTCAAAGTAGGACTTTATGACTTCTCTGATAGCTCTGGGTATTACCCCCAGCGATTGGCTGGGCTTCAGTGAGCATTGACGAGAACAATAGCGGATAAAGTTTGATCTCCAATTCAAACAGAATTCTTGGGCATTCATATTGTAGAATCAATACACATTGCAGACCTCTCTTCACTGATCTCACAGCATTTTGCAGGGGGGTCGTTATAGTTGTAAATGATAGAGTGAGAGCTGTGACACAAGCTAGCATTTGTACAAGACTAATGTCCCGGATTAGCATGCAGACAAGTTATTCCAGCATTACTGATGATTAGTATGTGTACATGTCTTTCAGCCATGTTCAGGCTGGCATGTGCTCATGTTATGGAGTGATGTCCATGGTTAGCCTGTGTTATTGTTGTTGTGCATTGTTCATGGTTAGTAATAGTATGTATACGTGTGTCTGTTAGTTGTCATCGTCCTTTGGCCTGTGCACATGTCATTCAGTAATGTCCATGGCTAGTGTGTGTAATTATCATTGTGCATTGTTCATGGTTAGTATGTATATGTGTGTCATCATTGGCTTTGGCCTGTGCACATGTCATTCAGTAATGTCCATGGCTAGCGTGTGTACAAGTCTTGTGCATCATTCATGCTTAGCATGTGCACATGTAATCCATGCATTGTTCATGTTTATCATGTGTACATGCTGTAAGTCAGTGTCCATGGGATGCATGTGTACATGTTGTTCAGCATTGTCTGTGGTTAGAATGTACAAGTTATCATTCATTGACTATGATTAGGTTGTACACATAGTTAGAATGTGTCCATCAGTCAGTACTGTCCACGGTTAGCATATGTGCATTTCACTCAGCACTGTTTATGGTCAGAATGTGTACCATGTTCTCCAGTGGTTATCTTGGCTAACTTGTGAGCATGTTACTCAATGTTTGTACTTAAAATGTGTACACACTTCGTTCAATCTGCTCAACAACACAAATGACAGTTTCAAGCTTTTTTTGTGTCTATTATTGATGGCTCGAGAATTCAGATGTAATAAGGTTTTTCTGTCGTTGTGGACATATTTACTGAAAACACGCCCATCATGTGATAAAAGCAGGGTGGAAGATGAGCTGATATGCTTATATAAGTTTTCTTCTTCCAGTTTGTATCCCTAGTTGCGAGTTCTCATGTTATAATGGCATTTAGCACAGATATATTTTGCTTGATATCACAATATTTTAAGTATGCTTTGAATGAAACATTCATTCTCAAATGCACTCCACACAGCATTAACGTAATGTATCTGGTTTCACGCTGACTGTTGCAAAGTATTCACAGGATATGCACCAGTCAGCACTATATGTCCTGTATCTGTGACCTTGAACTCTTTCTTCTCTGTGACAGTTGATTTGGATTGTACTTCACCTGTAATCGTTCAACAGCACTTTGAGCTGTGTCTTTCTGATGGTGCCTGGCCTTCCGTGACAGCACACTCGATATTATTATTCAGAGTTTCCCTCAAATTAGGTCTTCCTGGCAATGTCTGAGCCTCATTCTACAGTTGCTTTGTCCAGGTGTCATTATGCGCAAAGAAACCCACAAAGGCTGCTCCCCATCTGATCTAGAATTGAAAACAGAAATAAACTGAAGGATAAGAGTAAGGAGTACGCAAAGTAAAAGGTAGGATGGTAATCTTGTGATGAATTGCTAATCCCCTGGTTTACCTCAAGTGATGAAGCACAACTAGAACATAGGTATATAAAAATAATATGGCCTTAATCTTTTTTGAATGCCGTGGGTGTTTGTGCACTGAGACATACATTCAAACCACCAGAACTTACACAACTATTGTTCTTCCGGGCAGAAATTTTATGACTTTTATTAATATCTAATTCCATCATCTGTTAACGGGCTGTTAATCTAAGAAAATAAAGGACCAAGGAAACAAATGCAATGTAATTTAAGTCGTTCTGTATTGTGTGGATCTTTCTTGGAAGCAGTCCCATGAGTAAGTATGGGTGCGTGCATACCCATACTGGACAGAAAGGAGTACTCATCAATTTTCCCATAAAAGAAGTAAGGCGGCACTCACCCACATCGTTCAAAAATGAATAATTATTACATATCCTGTTCTACAGTTTATGGGTGCATGTACGCCCGGTTGGCAAAGAATGCAAATTGTTTGCCTCATACAGAAAAAGGTTAATGAAAAAGTTGTAACATTTACTGCAGAATGATACAATGGTCTATGTCTATGGGAGTAAGATTCAGATTTGCCCTCTCAGCAAATTCCAGATTCCTGTCCCTGGCAACTGTACTCCTCCCATCTGCAGAACCTGTACTCATTGGAAAATTCTTCCACCTCCAGATTCATTCAAACTGTCCTGTCAGTAAAGATCAGTATGGAACCACAGCCGCCCGATACATTCAACACCAGTGACGATTTTATCCTGAAAATGTGCAACACTTTACCAAGTGATTAAATGCACAGATCCCTTGATGTGAAAGTGTTAAGTAGATTGATTTTTACAAGGAATATAGAGTGATCAAATGCACAGGTTCCTTGTTGTGAAAGTATTAAGTAGACTGATTTTTACAAGGAATATAGAGTGATCAAATGCACAGGTTCCTTGTTGTGAAAGTGTTAATTAAGTAGATTGATTTTTACAAGGAATTTAGAGTGATCAAATGCACAGGTTCCTTGTTGTGAAAGTGTTAAGTAGACTGATTTTTACAAGGAATATAGAGTGATCAAATGCACAGGTTCCTTGTTGTGAAAGTGTTAATTAAGTAGATTGATTTTTACAAGGAATATAGAGTGATCAAATGCACAGGTTCGTTGTTGTGAAAGTGTTAAGTAGACTGATTTTACAGGGAATATAATTCCATTAATTTTGTTGTTGTTGTTGTTGTTTTTTGTTGTTGTTTTTTATGTGAAGTGCCAGGTAATTTTTATTTCTCAGAGCATTAAAACAAGGGATAGACAATACAATGGTAATAGCACATTTCATTCGCAGTTTCATTAATTGTGTATAGCGCAGTTCTCTTTTGCTTATGGAAGCTCTATTTTTCCCCTAATATCATTTTGTATGACCTAAATCATTTCTTTGATTCATACTTAGTTTTTCTGATATATTCTCACAATATTCAACCTCATTAACAAGTAGGTTTTCAACTGCTAGCAAGAACTAGAAATTACAAGCGAAAAGCCGTTTGGCTCAAGTGATATTTTTCGTGTACTTCATAATGTTCAACAGGCACCAGCTTTATCACATTTTAATGTTCAACAGGCACCAGCTTTATCATATTTTAATGTTCAACAGGCACCAGCTTTGTTATATTTTTGAGAAGTAAGGCTTGTTCTTCCCCCCCCTCCCCCCCCCCCCCCCTTTTTTTTTTCTTCTCTGTAATATTTCACAGTTACTGTTATTACAAACATTGCTCAAAGAATGGCAAAGAGTTGTACATAGTGTTTACTTACTGTGGTTGCATCTGAACATTTTTACTCTCAGGTGAACTGTTTCCAAGACTGAGCTCCCATGATTGGTGCTATCCAGTTCTAACATGTCTTTAGTTTTTGAAAGAGAAGTTGATCCTGAGTATATCACAATACATATGCCAACTCTGGGTTAATAGAATGTAATGTGAAGAAGTGTCTGATTTACAGATGTTTGGATCTGGTGGCAGGGATTGACATACAGGGACAATGCCATCATCATAGGAAGAACATAAGAGATGGATTATTTTTGTTCGTTTGCCAAACTACAGCGTGTATGTTTGGGAAATAAAGCATGGTTAAAAAAAATGAAGTTCATATGCTTGTGTCTGCATATGTACACAGATGCTTGAGTTCTTTCAGAACTAGTGAAAATAGATGTAGACTTTATGCTTGGATTGCCATTGTGTACATTACTTTTAAGTAAACACTGCATGCTTAATTATTTATTGAGAAAACACATGTAGCTTTTTTTCAAACCCATGTGACATATTATGGTTTAGATTTGGGAGGGGGGGGGGAGTCAATATGTTCCATTTTGAGAAAATTACAAGCATTTCAAACTCTCATGCGTCTGTTAGTTTGTGTGTATGCAATTGTGTGTGTATATATGCATGTGTGTGTGTGCATATGTGTGTGTGTGTGTGTGTGTGTGTGTGTGTGTGTGTGTGTGTGCGTGCGTGCGTGCGTGCGTGTGTGTGTGTGTGTGTGTGTGTGTGTGTGTGTGTGTGTGTGTGTGTGTGTAAGAGCCAGCAAGGGAGCTCCCAAAGCTATTTCTTCACCCAGGCATTTGCACACAGTCTTCAGGGCTGTTTGTGTTTTAACAGGTGGCCTGACAGGATGATTCCAAACTGGTACAGCGTCTGTATAGTATGCTTCCTTGAATCCACCCAAAGGAAAGATGTTTTATTGTTTGCTCGTATTCCTCTAAAGATTTTATTTTCATCTTGAGAGTGTGTGCAAGTCTGGGTTTTTTTCTTTTATCCCCCCCCCCCCCCCCCCCCCCCCCCCCCCCCCCCCCCTAGCTTAAGTTGTGTGCATTTTACAGGCCCCTTTCAGTTTTCTCCAGTTTGTTTTGCACAGGAGAGCAAGATTTGTATTTGTGACCCCTTCTTGTGTTCAAACGTTTTTGGTTTAAGCGAGTTTCTGGTGCACCTTGAGAGGAGGTGTGATGACTAATTAGTTGCTTTTTAAAGTACAAATACTTTGCGTGCTGCCAGTTTTTCTCTGCATGGATTGTCTGTGTGTCTGGAACCTGTTGTGGCCTATTCCTATCTTTGAACTCCGTTTTTGTGTGGGACAAACATGCTTTTGCGTCACAAACATCCAAATACCCTACCCATGACATGGTTGTGGTTAGTACTGTTGTCATTGCTGCTGTTGTTATTATCATTTTCAGTTTGGCTGTAGAAATTGCTACCTCTGCTGCCACTATTTATCATGCATATATTGTCTTGCATTGACAAACATCATCATTGCAATCCACCTGAGACACAATCACCATTACAGAACTGTTCCAGAATTTTTTACAAAAAGAAAGAGGGGAAAAAATCTGAACACATTGTCCATTTGTCAACAGTGACAGTGATGGTGCTGGTTGTGATGGTGCTGGTGATGCTGCTACTGTTGCTGCTCCTTGATTGCGGCCATGACTCTACAATTTGTTCATGACTTTGTGAATCAGTTCAGTACACACAGAGATATTTGCCAGTTAGTTGACGAGCCAGTCAGTAAGTCAGTCAGTTGGTTGGGTTTACATGAATTACATGATGCACCCCTCTGCCATCCCATCTTTCATAACACACACTGGCGCATGCACACACTCACAGACACAGTCACACACACACACACACACACACACACACACGGACACAGTCACACACACACACACACACACACACACACACACACACACACACACACACACACACACACACAACTACTGTCCAGGTTAGACCTATGGAAGGAGCAGGAACAGGCTTAGATTGACCTGATTCATTTCATGATGATAGTGAATCAGTGCCCATCAATTGATTGACCTGATTCATTTCATGATGATAGTGAATCAGTGCCCGTCAATTGATTGACCTGATTCATTTCATGATGATAGTGAATCAGTGCCCGTCAATTGATTGACCTGATTCATTTCATGATGATAGTGAATCAGTGCCCATCAATTGATTGACCTGATTCATTTCATGATGATAGTGAATCAGTGCCCGTCAATTGATTGACCTGATTCATTTCATGATGATAGTGAATCAGTGCCCGTCAATTGATTGACCTGATTCATTTCATGATGATAGTGAATCAGTGCCCGTCAATTGATTGACCTGATTCATTTCATGATGATAGTGAATCAGTGCCCGTCAATTGATTGACCTGATTCATTTCATGATGATAGTGAATCAGTGCCGTCAATTGATTGACCTGATTCATTTCATGATGATAGTGAATCAGTGCCCGTCAATTGATTGACCTGATTCATTTCATGATGATAGTGAATCAGTGCCCGTCAATTGATTGACCTGATTCATTTCATGATGATAGTGAATCAGTGCCCGTCAATTGATTGACCTGATTCATTTCATGATGATAGTGAATCAGTGCCCGTCAATTGATTGACCTGATTCATTTCGATGAATGAATCAGTGCCGCAATGATTGACCTATTCGTGATAGTGAACAGTCCCGTCAATTGATTGACCTGATTCATTTCAGTGATGATAGTGAATCAGTGCCCGTCAATTGATTGACCTGATTCATTTCATGATGATAGTGAATCAGTGCCCGTCAATTGATTGACCTGATTCATTTCATGATGATAGTGAATCAGTGCCCGTCAATTGATTGACCTGATTCATTTCATGATGATAGTGTTAAATCAAGAACCATCCTAACAACACACAGTGATAGGACCTATGTTGACTGATCATCATGATGTGGATCAGTCCCTAATTGTGACATCATTCAGAGGATCAGTGCCTCATGTGACCTTCATCATGAGAATTGCCCTCAGTGACATCTTTAGATGTGTGATACTAATGTCTTTTTCATGAGATGAATCCAACTATCAAAACATCATGTGACCCATCAAATAGACTCCCACACAAGATGAGTGATCATCCATCACATACTCGCTCTTAAGTATTCATGATAAAACTGTTTCTAGTTGCCCATTCTATCATTGGTGAAACCTAGATATATTACTGATGAAGTGATCTCCCATTAGCTGATTATTTCATGTGTAGTGATCAGCCTCAATTGACCTGATCTTCAGTGTAGTGAATCAGTGCCCGTCAATTGATTGACCTGATTCATTTCTGATGAAGTGAATCAGTGCCCTCAATTGATTGACCTGATCATTTCTGATTGATAGTGATCAGTCCCATCAATTGATTGACCTGATTCATTTCATGATGACTGAATCAGTGCCCATCAATTGATTGACCTGATTCGTTTCATGAGATAGTGAATCAGTGCCCTCAATTGTTGACCTGATCATTTCATGATGATATGAATCAGTGCCCATCAATGGTTACCTGATTCATTTCATGATGATAATCAGTGCCCTCAATTGGTTGACCTGATTCATTTCATGATGATAGTGAGTAATCAGTGCCCATCATTGTTGACCTGATTCATTCATGATGATGTAATCAGTGCCCATCAATTGATTGACCTGATTCATTTCATGATGATAGTGAATCAGTGCCCATCAATTGATTGACCAGATTCATTTCATGATGATAGTGAATCAGTGCCCATCAATGATTGACCTGATTCATTTCATGATGATATGATTAATGTGCCCATCAATGATTGACCTGATTCATTTCATGATGATATGAATCAGTGCATCAATAGTTGCCCTGACAATTTCTGATGATTAGTTGAATCAGTGAATCAGTGCCCGTCAATTGATTGACCTGATTCATTTCATGATGATAGTGAATCAGTGCCCGTCAATTGATTGACCTGATTCATTTCATGATGATAGTGAATCAGTGCCCGTCAATTGATTGACCTGATTCATTTCATGATGATAGTGAATCAGTGCCCGTCAATTGATTGACCTGATTCATTTCATGATGATAGTGAATCAGTGCCCGTCAATTGATTGACCTGATTCATTTCATGATGATAGTGAATCAGTGCCCGTCAATTGATTGACCTGATTCATTTCATGATGATAGTGAATCAGTGCCCGTCAATTGATTGACCTGATTCATTTCATGATGATAGTGAATCAGTGCCCTCAATTGATTGACCTGATTCATTTCATGATGATAGTGAATCAGTGCCCGTCAATTGATTGACCTGATTCATTTCATGATGATAGTGAATCAGTGCCCGTCAATTGATTGACCTGATTCATTTCATGATGATAGTGAATCAGTGCCCGTCAATTGATTGACCTGATTCATTTCATGATGATAGTGAATCAGTGCCCGTCAATTGATTGACCTGATTCATTTCTGATGATAGTGAATCAGTGCCCGTCAATTGATTGACCTGATTCATTTCATGATGATAGTGAATCAGTGCCCGTCAATTGATTGACCTGATTCATTTCATGATGATAGTGAATCAGTGCCCTCAATTGATTGACCTGATTCATTTCATGATGATAGTGAATCAGTGCCCGTCAATTGATTGACCTGATTCATTTCATGATGATAGTGAATCAGTGCCCGTCAATTGATTGACCTGATTCATTTCATGATGATAGTGAATCAGTGCCCGTCAATTGATTGACCTGATTCATTTCATGATGATAGTGAATCAGTGCCCGTCAATTGATTGACCTGATTCATTTCATGATGATAGTGAATCAGTGCCCATCAATTGATTGACCTGATTCATTTCATGATGATAGTGAATCAGTGCCCATCAATTGGATTGACCTGATTCATTTCATGATGATAGTGAATCAGTGCCCTCAATTGATTGACCTGATTCATTTCATGATGATAGTGAATCAGTGCCCTCAATTGATTGACCTGATTCATTTCATGATGATAGTGAATCAGTGCCCTCAATTGATTGACCTGATTCATTTCATGATGATAGTGAATCAGTGCCCATCAATTGGTTGACCTGATTCATTTCATGATGATAGTGAATCAGTGCCCATCAATTGGTTGACCTGATTCATTTCATGATGATAGTGAATCAGTGCCCATCAATTGGTTGACCTGATTCATTTCATGATGATAGTGAATCAGTGCCCATCAATTGATTGACCTGATTCATTTCATGATGATAGTGAATCAGTGCCCATCAATTGATTGACCTGATTCATTTCATAATGATAGTGAATCAGTGCCCATCAATTGATTGACCTGATTCATTTCATGATGATAGTGAATCAGTGCCCATCAATAGATTGACCTGATTCATTTCATGATGATAGTGAATCAGTGCCCATCAATAGATTGACCTGATTCATTTCATGATGATAGTGAATCAGTGCCCATCAATAGATTGACCTGATTCATTTCATGATGATAGTGAATCAGTGCCCATCAATTGATTGACCTGATTCATTTCATGATGATAGTGAATCAGTGCCCATCAATTGATTGACCTGATTCATTTCATGATGATAGTGAATCAGTGCCCGTCAATTGATTGACCTGATTCATTTCATGATGATAGTGAATCAGTGCCCGTCAATTGATTGACCTGACTCATTTCATGATGATAGTGAATCATGCCCATCAATAGATTGACCTGATTCATTTCATGATGATAGTGAATCAGGCCCGTCAATTGATTGACCTGATTCATTTCATGATGATAGTGAATCAGTGCCCGTCAATTGATTGACCTGATTCATTTCATGATGATAGTGAATCAGTGCCCGTCAATTGATTGACCTGATTCATTTCATGATGATAGTGAATCAGTGCCCGTCAATTGATTGACCTGATTCATTTCATGATGATAGTGAATCAGTGCCCGTCAATTGATTGACCTGATTCATTTCATGATAGTGAATCAGTGCCCGTCAATTGATTGACCTGATTCATTTCATGATGATAGTGAATCAGTGCCCATCAATTGATTGACCTGATTCATTTCATGATGATAGTGAATCAGTGCCCATCAATTGATTGACCTGATTCATTTCATGATGATAGTGAATCAGTGCCCATCAATTGATTGACCTGATTCATTTCATGATGATAGTGAATCAGTGCCCATCAATTGATTGACCTGATTCATTTCATGATGATAGTGAATCAGTGCCCATCAATTGATTGACCTGATTCATTTCATGATGATAGTGAATCAGTGCCCATCAATAGATTGACCTGATTCATTTCATGATGATAGTGAAACAGTGCCCATCAATAGATTGACCTGATTCATTTCATGATGATAGTGAATCAGTGCCCGTCAATTGATTGACCTGATTCATTTCATGATGATAGTGAATCAGTGCCCATCAATAGATTGACCTGATTCATTTCATGATGATAGTGAATCAGTGCCCGACAATTGATTGACCTGATTCATTTCATGATGATAGTGAATCAGTGCCCGTCAATTGATTGACCTGATTCATTTCATGATGATAGTGAATCAGTGCCCGACAATTGATTGACATGATTCATTTCATGATGATAGTGAATCAGTGCCCATCAATTGTCATGTTTACAGTTAGTGTTTAGGCTTATCATAAGATGACCATTTGCGACATGTCTACAGCAGTCTTTCGCAAATCGATTATAATGGTAAAGGTCAGAAAGAAGGAGCAAAAGAAGAAACAGTATGATAAATAGAAGGAATGAAAAACAAATGGTGGAAGTGGGCAGGAAGTAGATTTAAAAGTTTGGTGCCTTTCAGGGAGTGTGTGATCATTTTCCCAGACATTTTTTAAAATGAGATAATTCCAAGATTAATGAGTTTAGTTTTTGGGGTGAAAGGGTCATTTTCCTGGACATTATATTTTCGTGAGATAATTCCATGATATAGTAACAGCAAAATTTCTTTCTAATTAAAAGACGTAGGGCTGCAAAGTCCTCTAAAACACAACAACTGTGCGCCTTTTGGTATCTGTCATCATCATCATCGCCTATTACCCCTCCTGGGGTACAGGCCGCCAACCAAGGACCTCCAGGCAACTCTGTCCTGGGCTGTTTTCTCCAGCTGGTTCCAAGTCATCCCCATGTTCCTGATGTCTGCTTCCAGGTCCCTGCGCCAGGTGTTTCTTGGCCGACCTCTTTTTCGTTTTCCTTGGGGGTTCCATGTTAGGGCTTGTCTGGTGATGTTGCTTGCAGGCTTCCGCTGCGTACGTCCAATCCAGCTCCAACGTCGTTTCTTGATTTCCTGTTCTGCGGGCAGCTGGTTTGTTCTCTCCCAGAGCTCGTTGTTGATGGTGTCTGGCCACCGGAGGCAGAGAATCTTGCGCAGGCAGTTGTTGATGAACACCTGCACTTTCTTGGTGGTGGCTACTGTAGTTCTACAGGTCCCCGCTCCATACAATAGAACTACCTTGATGTTGGTGTTCAAGAGCCTGACTTTGGTGTTCACTGACAGTTCCTTGGAGCTCCAGATGTTCCGTAGCTGTACGAACGCTGCCCTGGCCTTTCCGATCCTTGCTCTGACATCGGCGTCTGTGCCCCCCTGCTTGTCGATGACACTGCCCAGGTAGGTAAAGGCTTCTACCTCCTTTAGCAGCTCGCTGTCCAGCATGATCGAGTTGTTGCTGAGGTTACGTGTCGATGTGTCCGCGTGTCATTGTGTCCGCGTGTTGATGTGTCCACATGTCATTGTGTCCACGTGTCATTGTGTCATTGTGTCCGCGTGTCGATGTGTCCGCCTGTCATTGTGTCCGCGTGTCCGCCTGTCATTGTATCCGCGTGTCATTGTGTCCGCCTGTCGATGTGTCCACCTGTCGATGTGTCCGCCTGTCGATGTGTCCATATTTTAATGACTGTACCAACTAACTTGCAATACTTTTTTAAAAATTCAAATTCAACATCATTTTTGTTATTTTATTCCTCTCGTCAGGTAGGGAGGGTGGTAGTCTGAAATCATTTGATGTTTGATGTGGGATGCATCATCACGAAACATTGAAACCTACTGATTCTGAAGGTTGTGCATCAATGGTCAAGGTCAGGATGGCTATATTGAATGATTAAATTGCAAGAAATGCAGTGCCCCAGTACCGATTTTTTTTTTTTTTTTTTTTATATCCCAAGTCTCTGTCGAGAACTGGGCAGGTTTGATTAGACCGGGAGTGCCCGTGGGAGTTGAGAGCTCATGAACGCAGAAGAAGCACTTGAGATCAGTTCAGTAGTTTTATTTAACGTCTTTTCATCGCAAGATGATCTTAGACCTTTAAACTGCAATGTACATTCCATTGTACTATCAGCACCTCCCCCCCCCCCCCAAAAAAAAAAAAAAAAAAAAAAAATCTCAAATGGCTTTTTTCACAATAGTTTTGCAACTGGGGACTGAGCAATAACCAAAGCAATATAAAAAAGCAAGGGTTATTTACCACACTATCAACATGGTCAGAATTATTTATAAAAATATTCTTCTCCTTATAAGCTGTGGTTAGTATAGGGCATTCAAATAAAAGGTGACGAATTGAGATATTCTCCTGACATATACACGCTATACCTCGTGAATATTTTGTATTCCATGTATTTAACCGTAATTTATGAATTAATCTGGCTAGATACCTTGGACATGATGGCAGGACGAATAAATTCTCATTAAGATGTTTCTTCCGCATATTCTTTTCCAATCGCTGGATCAATTCATGCGGAGAAAAATTTAAGACTTTGTTGAAGGGTGTTTCAAAAATTGTACAGGCTCCCTGTTTTGCCAATTTGTCTGCTAATTCATTCCCTTTTAAGCCACAATGTGAAGGAACCCAGCAAAAATCAACTGCTATACCTCGGGAAAGTAAACAATGTAATAGATGCTTAATTTCAAAAAGAATATCAGTTCTAATTTTAGAGTTCCAGTGCTTTAATGATTGTAAAACTGATTTTGAATCAACACAAAATAGCACACTATAAAATGATACTGGCGTGTCATATAAGATATAATTCAGAGCTTTCATAATTGCATATAGCTCTGATGTATAAATTGAAAATTCTCTGCCTAGATAGAAAGACTTTTGCACATTTAAGGATGGTATAGTGAATCCAGCACCACTGTCAGACGTTTCCATTATTGAACCATCTGTAAATATTTTTAAATGATTTGGATAAGTCTTTTCGAGATGTTCTCGAACTTCATTTACTAGAATATTTACACTGTCATCTTTCTTCAAAGTAGTATATTCATCATCAATTTTTGCGTTGAGATGCTCCCATGGGGGCATTTGAGGAAAAATGGGAACCTCCGAAATTGCATCAATATCAATACTACATTCTGACATAAGCTCACAAGTGAAATTTCTAATTGGCTCTATGTATGATATATTTTTAGACCTTTTGGGGTATTCCTTGTTGGAATCCATAAGAATTTCATCAGTAGCAGAGTTTTTTACAGATAGGCCTCTTACAACGTATTTGGACACATCCAACGTTCGTTGTTCATTAAGAGGTAAAATGTTTGTCTCCTTATAGCATTTCATTGTGTTTGTGTGCACTGGAACACCCAAAGCTAATTTTAAAGCTTTACTATCTAAGCTTTGCAGTTTCTTTAAAAGGTAGTTAGATGCCGAGAAGTATACTTCCTGTCCATATATTAATTTTGATCGGACTAACGATGTATATAAATGTAAAAGTGCAGTACAGTCTTGACCCCATTGTTGACAACATATAATTTTGAGCAAATTTAATCTTTTCCTAGCTTTATCTATCAAATTTTCAATATGTTTTTTCCAGTTCAGCTTCGGTGTTAAAAACACTCCTAAGAATTTGACTGTTTGCTTATATTGTAGAACATTGTCGTCAAGAATAAGGTTGGGCAGAGCTTTTGGGTTTTCGCCATTATTAAAAAGCATTAAACAAGTTTTCTCACCAGATAATTCAAGACCGTTCTCTTTCATGTAAGCAGATAATCTGTCCAATTCTCCTTGATACATTGTCTGTACAAATTTTACTGCCCTTTTATTCGAGTGCTTCCTTAATGAAGTATTAATCCAAATGGCAATATCATCTGCATACTGCACTACACTGGTGGATTTTGATAATGCCTTTGGGAGATCATGTATAAGGATCGTAAATAATAAAGGTGCAATAACAGATCCCTGAGGAATGCCCATATCTATTTTCCTGAATGATGAATATGTTTTACCAATTCGCGTACATATACTTCTTCCTTCTAGAAAGTTTTTTTATATAATCATACATATTCCCAGAAATACCAATATTTTTCAGTTTATACAATAATCGAGCATGCCAAACACGGTCGTATGCTTTCTTTACATCAAAGAATGTAGCTAATGTACTTTTTCTGCGTGAAAATTGCTTTTTTATATGAGAAGTTAGTTTCACTAAATGATCAGTTGTGCAACGCTCTTTTCTGAATCCAGCTTGCTGGACTGGAATAATATCATTTTTTTCACAATAATATAATAGACGTGTTTGTACAACTTTTTCAAGAAGTTTACCAACATGGGATTTTTAAAGCAATGGGTCTATAGCTATTTACAGATGTTCTCGTTTTACCTTCTTTTGGTACTGGTACTACCACTGAACTTTTCCAGATTGTAGGAATAGTGCCGTACGTCCAACATTTTTGGAACAACGAATGTAGTAATATTTTCCACGAAGAAGGCAAGTGACGAAGAAGCTCGTAAGAAATACCATCTAGGCCCACTGCTGAATCATAAGATGTAATGGATTCTATCGCTTCAAGAAGTTCTGATGATTGTAATGGAGAATTTAAGTAGTTATTATTGTCTGGTATGGGACTCTTATATTGTTCTTTTTGTTCCTCTTTTTGTCTATGGTACTTGATTTCTGCTGGAAGATTTACAGCTCGACTATTTTCCGAAAAGAAATGGGAGAAAGCTTCCGCCTTATCCATTGTGCTTGGAAATTCTTTTGTTAATTTTACAGGGTAAGCTTGTGTTTTGTAACAATTTTTCATTTGTTTACTTTTTTCCAAACTTTAAACATATCTTTCGATTCTTTTACTTCGGTCTCACAAAATTCTGCCCAGTATTTCTTTTTAGCTTGAGCAATAATTTTATTACATTTGTTCTTTTCTTGCTTCATAAAGACAAAATTTTCTTCTGTCTTATTTCGTAACCAAGCCTTGTAACTTATTCGCTTTGATTTAACAGCTAGTCTACATTCTTCCGTCCACCATACATTACCTATATATTTACCAATCTTTTTAAATTTACATTTAGGGATAGAATGCTCGGCTGCTAACAGTATGACTTTGCTGAAATTAGAATAAAATAAATTAACATCATCATTCTCAATAAATGTTGTGTTATACGATGCAAGAAAAATCTGGTAGGCATCCCAGTTGGCAAGTTTATAATTAAACTTTGGAATTTTGTCTTCGATGTCTGTTACATCATTATTTATGTCATCATTAAAGATTACAGTAATGGGGAGGTGATCACTTCCCAAACAATCTTCTCCTATAGACCAATTACAGTTTACTGCAATGCTAGGTGAAACGAAGGATAAATCTATCGCGCTAGGTTTGTGAGTTGAAACATCTGGAATTCTTGTGATTCGACCATCATTTAATAAAACTAAAGAGGAATCAATAATATTTTCAACGAATCTGTTGGATGAAACTTTAGAACACCCAGAATCCCAAAATGGTGCATGAGCATTAAAGTCGCCAACAATGATCCATTTCTTACTTGTAAAATTTGTATTCTTCATCCAGTCTGTATTATCCTCTTGGGGTCCATTAGGATAATATACAGAAAGTATATTATAAACTGAGTCTTTGTTCACTTTGATTACAGCACCTGTAGCAAATACACCTTCATCTTCCTGCGGCACCGGAAATGGAACGATCCTAGTAAATTCCAGGTCCCGTCTGATGTATAGCGCAGTCTGGACTTTTTTGTTTGATTCACTGACTGTGTAAAGTGGAGGGTAGAAATAATTCTCCAAATTTGGTAGTCTGTGCTTTTCCACATTCAGAGACTGAAGTGCTAGCACAGAGTGGTTTCCTTCCAGAACATGATTTTCAAAAGATAATAAATTACTGGGAAGTGATCTGGCATTCCATTGAAATATTTTGAAACAATCATTTTGCTTAGCTTTCATGGCAGATTGCAAGTTGTAACATAACTGCTGTTATGCAAATTATAGGTTTTCACGGCACATTCTCCACCAAACAAGTTTGATTGATATTGAGAGTGACCTATTACAGTAGTAATAAAAACGAAATAGCCCACATTGGGGAACATCATCTTCTTAACAAATAAACTATACATTCAAAGAAAACACGAAAAGAACAATGTCATATAAACAATAAACCAATGTCTGAATAGCGCACTACTAAGTATACTGACTATGAGAACGATGAAGGCTATGAACACTCGTTATTCAGGGAACTTGTATGTCTCCAAAGTGCAGGTCTGACCTCAATTAACACTTGCAATGATGAACGTGGTGTGCCTTCACAAAACAGAATATCCAGGTATATCTAACACACAAGCCAACATAATGTATACATTTATACACAGGCATACATACAGCCACACACAAAGACTCGCGCGCGCACACACTCACATACACACGTTCTCATCAGTGCATAACTCACACACGTACGCGCGCGCGCACACACACCACACAACACACACACACACACACACTCACTCACACACACACACACACACACACACACACACACACACACACACACACACACACACATTCACATATTAACTACAGCTCAAAATATACATTGTCAAGGCAGTCACCAGTGGGGGTACCAAAAACCCCTCAAGTCAAAGAACCCCATATGCGGCTGAATGTACGATTTGGAACGTCGCTTGGGCTGATTCCAGAAAAGACCGTGAAGATGTCTGCCCAAGTTTCCGGCCAGCACTGACGCTCCTCGTTGGTTGGGGTGAAGCTGATCCCGGAGACCTCTCGGCTGCAGGTTCTCGTGGCTGATGAAAGAGATATTCTTGTTCTCCACCAGCTCGGCAAACACCAAGGCGTTATAAAGGTCTCTTTTTGCATTCAGGGAAGGATCTTTGACTGGCGAAATTTTGCTAATAACGACTTTCACTTTCTGATGCTCAGACTGTAACTTGCGCACGGCAGCAACAAAAGCTTCACTGGCAGCCTGAGGGGTCTTGTTTCTCAGGGTGTTGATGCCACAGTGCAACACGACAGCATCGAGTTCTTGGTAAGCGTTTATAGCAGATCTAGCAGCTCTTTCAATATCATCCATGGACAGGCATTTACGTTTGATGACACGAAGTCCATAGGAAAGACCAAGCCTACGTGCCTGCACCCCATTCAGTACAGAATCGTGCAGGATGGCAATACCAGGAAGATCTTTTTCTGTCTGGAGGTACTTTTCAGACTTTGATCCAGCATTTCGAACTTCAGTAATGACTTTTTTCTTTTTTTGAGAGGATGACGCCGACGGCATTACGTCATCGGAAGTATTCGCATCAGAAACCGCGTTCTTTTCCCTCACCGCAGGCAAATGGGTGGTTTTGGGCTTCTTTGCCCTGCGTCTGTCCTCTTTCATCGGCATTTCAGGCAAGTCTTTATTCAGTGGAAGGGTAACACTAGCTGATGTTTTAACAGCATCAGAGTACAGCATATTCTTCTGAACGGGCTGCACTATTTTTACCGCCCCTTTCCCTTCCGACACATGATCTTTTCTCAAATTCACAATAATATTGGACAGGTGAGCTATTGTTGTTTCCAATGCTTTGACTCGATCGCATAAAGTGTCAATGGTTGCACTTACGCACGACGGATTTTTACAAATCGAATCAGCGCCGGTGTTAGTGCCGGGTCGAGTAGGGAGCATGCCGTTATAAACTTCGTCCAGTTCTAACACTTCAGTAGAGTAAACAAGTTGGGTATTTTTTGCTCCCATAAGTACTTCAGTACTACTTCAGTAGAGGTCGAAGCATCCTTCTTCTCGTTCTTGCTTTGAAGCTTTGTCTTCTCCTTGTTCATTGAACATGTGTCTGCCGGAGTCTTAGCTGACATTCCTCTCATAGGCTGGAACCTAGTCTTGGTCATTTTCTTTCCATTAGAGAACATACTGTCCCAGAAGAAGATTAGCCAGTTGTTGACGTCGCCATATTGCGCAGGATTCCTGCGCAAGCACTTGAGAAATTCAAGCCACAGACATTGGATGAAAGTGGCTTTAGTGAAGATCAGGTGACCTGAATCAGCAAAAATAAGGGAAGACAGGCATTACCCCCCCCCCCCCCCCCCCCCACACACACACACCTCCTTTATAAAGTCGGGATGTAACATAAAATTTCCAAACCACCCACCCCCACTCACACCCCCTTCTAAGTAGAGAAAGGTGAACATCCAGAAGAATCTCGCGGTGACAAAGCAAAAACATTTGCAGTCTTTTATTTCACATTAAAACCAGATTTCTTGTTTTGAAAGAAAAATTCACTTAATCTCGATTAAACAAACAAACAAAAAATATATATACAGCATAATCGCTTTGTCCTAAAAAACAAAACAAAACAAAAACACACACACACACACCACACACACACACACACACACACACACACACAGAGAAAATAAATAACACCAGTCTTCTTCTTAAGAAGCACTTATGATAGAAGCAAGGTGTGTGTATGTGTTGGGGGTGGGGGGGGGGGGGGGGGTCCTGTTTTGAAAGAAGAATTTGCTTAATCTGAGCTATAAAAAGAGGTAAAGTATGATCTCTTGATCCAGAAAAAAAGAAGAAATAATACCAATCTTCTGTTTAAGAATCATTTTTATGAGGGGGATGTGTGGTAGGCAGTGGGCGGTAAACCACGAAATGTCCCATCTACGTAGATCGTCCTGCATGTCCCGAGTGCTTGCAAATTCTCTTCTGTTACAAAAATAGCGATTCCCCAGTTGCCATCCAGGTGAAGGAGAAATCGATTTCCATGATAAGCTTGAACATCATCAACGTCCTGTGGGAGAGGTGGCACCAATGTCCTTGTTCTTTCTATCGCTGATCTCATAGATTGATACGATGGAATTGGCGGCCTGTCTCCTCCTATAAATAAAATGTTTAGTTCTAGATAGGACCTCTGTTGAGGAGGGATAGAAAGGAAGTGAGAGAGAACGGGGGTGGAAGAGAGAGAAAGAGAAGGGGGGAGAGAGGGGTAAGGGGGAGGGAGAGACAGAGAGAGAAAGAAAGAGCGAGAGAGAGAGAGAGAGAGAGAGAGAGAGAGAGAGAGTAGTGTTGGTTGATTGAATCAACGATACGCGGGCACAACGACACGTGGACACAATGACACGTGGACGCATCGACATGTTATGCATGTCGACGGCCATGTGGTGAGGAAAGCCAGTTGTGTTTTCTATCAATTTTCTGAAACAAAGTTCTCCGCTCAGACACCGTCTTGGATAATGAAATTTATATGGATGAAAAGAGTGAAGTGCCAACTATTCGTTCACGCTGTTTGGTATTTCTTATCGAAACAGAGAAAAATAGGACGCAAACACGTTAAAAGTAGGTTTACTCTCCAACTTTAATCATCAATAATTTCACACAGCCACAAAGTTGTCAAATGTGACTTAATGCATCTTATTCCTTGGGTTCTGATGTTTTTATTAATAGTAAATATGTGTGAATACTTTGAATGGACGGCGAGCCAGACAACACGGAAGCTGTGACAGATAGCAAAATTTTTGTCGAGGGAGGGAGGGTAGGAGGGATCGTACCGGGAGGGTGGGATCGTACCCCATGGGCGCAGAGTGGGCATGGACCTACCCTACAGCGACTTTTGTCTCGTACGTCTCCTGAGTCGGCCTCACGCGGCACAGGAGCGTCGCCACTCACAATGATGACGGCCGACTGGTAGCCCTGACGACGGCCATGGAGGAACCGCCGCGATGTCGACACCAACAACATCAACCGCAGCCGAATCACCGTCAGACGACCGGTAGGCGGTCCTAACGACTTACTACTTCATCCATCGTCTTTCATTGAAAACATTGAACTAGTTTCTGCCTTCCCTTCTCAGTCTCTGCCTTAGACCTATTCAAAATGGTGAGATGCTTCTTTCAAAATGATCCAAGAAGCCTTCTTTTAAACAGAAACAAGACCAATGATTAAAACAGTTTCAGTTTGTTTTCCAAGAAAATGTTCCCTTCGTAACCCTTTCACTGCACCTCGTCTCCCGTGCACACGCTTCTTTCCATCACACGTGAAGTCATATTTGGCTGGGGAGTTTCAACATACCTATCCCAGAGAACTGACAGAAAGCTGCTCTTGTGTAGGAGGGGGCACAAAAGCAAATCTGTCAATTTTTCGACTTATGTAAATTGGAGAGGGTGGGAGATGGCGGGGAGTGGAGAGGGGTCTGGCAGGAAATGCTAGAATGTGTGGCAGAGTTGGTTTGGAAGATGATGGAAATAGTTAGGGAGTTCATCTGTCTGAGCAAGACAGTGGTTGTCACTTTTTTCGGAAGACTTAACTGTGTTTTCACAGAGCTTTCCTTAAGAAGAAAGAAGAGGATGGAGAGGTGGAGGTGGTGGGAAAGGGGGAATGTAGTTGGAGGACATCTCCATTGTATCCCCACCTAAAAAAACAAACAAACAAACAAAAAAAACTCAACCCACCTTCAATTACCTATTCATCAGAACAATAAATTTGGATTAAACATACCTTGTATTGGGAAAAAAATCAGAGAGAGAGAGAGAGAGAGAGAGAGAGAGAGACGTTTTTTTTTCTTTTTATTTGTAAAGACCATAGCCCCTTAGAAGGGGGTAAATACATATCAAACCGCGCAAGTCAACTCATTTAACTAGCTTAACATATAATTTACGGTCTTAACATATTATTTCGCATTCTAAATGCCTTATACAAATACAAAGCGAACTGTTAAACTGTGTTTTCAGTCAATGATGCCATTAACATTATCAGTTTGAAGAAACAAGGTTTTCTAAAGTACTTAGGTGGGATTAATTGCTGTCGAACAGCTTGTAGTTTAGAACAAGTGAGAACAAAATGATTTTCATTATCATCATCTTCGTAACAGAGTGGACATATAGAATTACGATCATTCAAAGGCATGTAACGGTTAGAATGTACACATGTATCCGATACACCAAACCTGAATTTGGTGACAATGTATTTAACATGTCTGTTAATCTGCATTGATAAGTGCCTTGGAATACAATGTGAAGGATTTAACAATCTGTGAATATCAAATCGGCGACTGTCATCAACATGGGAATTCCATCTTTGCCAGCTACAATCGATTAATGTTTGCCGAAACACACGGAAAAGTATGTATGTCATCTGCACCCTGATTCTCCCACACAAAATCAAAACCAAATTCATACAGTTTCAACCTAACTTTAGAAGCACAATTGCTCTTCCCTCTAGCGTCTAGCTGTACTAACATTTTGCACGCTGTATGTGGTAATCTTTCTGGGGGCATTCGAGTTATCTTTAGCCAGTAACGAATGTATCTAACCACCGAAAGTAAATGGATTGGATATCTATTAGTCATGTCAATGATGCTTTGGAGATTTTTATTCTCCTGTTAGCTGATAACGTTGTATTGATATCAGAAACGATAGTTGGTGTGCAAAATCAGTTAAACAGTTTAGAAAGAGCTACTGTATCTCTCCAGTTGAAGGTAAACATGGCATAGTGTTTAAGAAAGGTGGATATCTTGCTGCACGGGAAAAATGGATGTATATTGGAATAGCCATGCCAGTGGTAAATGTTTATAAGTACTTGGGTATACATTTCTCAACCCGTAGCTATGCACCCTGCGTATGAAATGGATAGAATGAAGGAGTAAAGAAACTGAGTGAACGATATTGAACGCTATTGACTGGATGACACGGGAAACGACTGAATGAAGCGCCAGCTGGCAGCTCTTCAGTCGGCACTACCCAGGTAGGCAGCCCGTTGTGTAAGCGAGTGTTGATTGTAAAGCGCTTAGAGCTTGGTCTCTAGCCGAGAATAGGCGCTATATAAGTATTCATTATTATTATTATTATTTTAGGAATTACCTCCCCCTCCCACCTCACTCACACACACACACACACACACACCACACACACACACACACACACAACACACACACACACAATCTCTCTCTCTCTCTCTTTCTCTCTCTCTTACCATAACCACATCACCACCCCCATCAATATCCTCCATCCCCTCTATCTGACGCACACCTATGCAGAAAAGAGAGAGAGAGAGAGAGAGAGAGAGAGAGAGAGAGAGAGAGAGAGAGATTAGTTTGTTCTCTGCGAACTACAGAGCAGAAAGGAAAGTGAGACTTGGACTAAGAGTTCCCTATACGACAGTCAGGTAGGTCCCGTCACAACCCTCTTCCCCCTCCCCCATCCTCCCCCCAACTTACTCCCCCAACCTACCCCTAATCTCACCCAACCCCCCTTGCCCCCCAACTTAGCATCCCCCACCTTCCACCGAACCTCCCCGCCAACTTACCCCCCAACCTCCCCAACTTACCCCCCCAACCTCCCCCCACTTATCCCCCCCACCTTCTCCCCAACCTCCGCCAACTTACCCCCCTCCCCCCAACTTACCCCCCAAACGTCCAACCTTTCTCCCCCCCCCAACCTCCCCTCCCCCACCCTTCCTGAAGCCTTTACCACCATCCTCCCCCCTGCCCCCCCCCCCCCCCCCCCCCCCCCCCCTCCTTCCCTCTAGCCCTCCGCCACAGTCCCTGACAACTATAAAGGGCGTTTCGCAAAGGGAAGAGGCCCAGTCAGTGATTCACGTGTTTCCTGAATAAGGTTTCGAAGCTACTCCGCGCGTGATCTCATCTCACAACATGTCTAAAGGTTTCGCATCCTTAGCCAGTGAACGGCGCTGCGTGTAAACACGTGACGATGCCCGCCATTGCAAACGAACAGCGAATGAGAACTGCTGGATTGATATTCTCCGTTGCCGCCAAAACCGATGAGGTGCAGAAGCGTCTTAAGACTTGCAGTTCAAAACTGTGTGCTGCTTCTTTGAATAATGCCAGCTTCACCTACAAATACTGTGGAGTGACCTATGCCTTTGAAAAAACAAACAAAAAAAAAAACAAACAAACCTAACAACAACAACAACAACAACAAAAACTGCAAAAAACATTAATCTATTTAAAGACCTTCTGGAAAAAGAAAACGGTATTATGGACAAAAAGTTCAAATATGATGCGTGACCATTGTCACGAAAAATGAAAATGCGCAATCCATACTGAAAAAAAAAAAATCTAAAGAAAACAAGAAAGACTAGGGCATATAAAAAGCCGCGAGGCTTACTACGCCCTAAAGTTCAACAACAAAAACAACCCTGGCCCGGGACATGTTGATAGGATGAAAGGATCGCTGCGTGAATCGTGAATCGCCACAGCAAAGCAGTGCAAACCGAAAGAAGATACGGCCGTCTTGACTGACCTGCACCTTGGCCTAGAATCGATCAAATCCAAGCCTTTTTTGGAGGTAAGATTTTTAAAAGGAAATTGTTTTTGCTTTTGTACTGAGAGAATGCAAAAAAGAGCCACCTTGTTAATTAAAAAGTTTAAAGATAAGCTATGCAGATAGATTGCGAAGGTTAAATTTACCATCGTTAAAGTTCCGACGAATAAGGGGAGACTTGATTGAGAATTACAAGCTATTTAAGGGACTTAACAGTACAAATTTTAACAGATTTTTTCAACTAACCTCTAATCAAATTACAAGAAATTCTGATAACAAAATCCAAATTAAATATTGTCGCACTAATATTGGAAAATTTTCCTTTATTAACAGAGTGGCACCATACTGGAACAAACTACCTGCACACATTAAAAAAGCAAAAGATTTGAATACTTTTAAAAACCTTCTGGATACTAACGCAAAGTTAAATATGTTAAAATTTCAATTTGATTGCCAGAATAGAATAAAATAAATCCTGAGCATATGCATGCATTATGTAACCACTGTTTATTTATATAAATAAGATGATTGGGACACTAAAAGCTGTGAGGCTATCCAAGTCCCAAGTGAACTGAACTGAACTTTTTTTGCGGGATGATTTGCTTTTCTCCCCCACCTGACCCCTCCCCTTTCTACGATTTCTTTTTCAGCCCCTTCCCCCCCCCCCCCTCCTCCCCACCTCTCCCTGGCGGGCCCCTCCATGTCACCACTTCCCAAACTTTAAAATACTAATTCAAGATACTGTCGTTGAGCTTTTCAAATGTCAAGGGAAGCTGGGTCAACTTAGAAGCTCTTACCTCCGACACTTACTCGCCTTCCGACAGGATTTCACTGCATCTTGTTTTTTTTAACATCGAAGATTAGCATAGTTTTAACATTCTCGGAAAGGAGTGCTTTCAGAGAGAGGTTTCTTTCTTTTTTTTATGCGAGGTTTTCTTGACAAGGAAAGTTAACATTCCCATAACCCTCTGGCCGTAAAGGCTTTGACCTGTCAGAGGTCACCCGGTCTAGGGTCTCTCTCCCTGTCTGTCTCGTCTAACTCCACCTCACTCACCACCTCTCTCTCTCTCTCTCTCTCTCTCTGTGGCTTTGTGTGTGTGTGTGTGTGTGTGTGTGTGTGTGTGTGTGTGTGTGTATGTGTGTGTGTGTGTGTGTGTGTGTGTGTGCGCGCGCGCGCGCGCACCGCACTTGGTGTTACTGATGGAAAGAACTGGGGAAAGATTTCTGCTCCCCATCCATCCACTCGCTTGCTTTTAAACAAAACTGATAGTTGTAGTTGGAAGGATTTCCTGTTTTAGGGTTTATGTGCAGGATCTTTCTCATCAAAGTGATTAAGAAGAAAGGATAGGATAGGGAGATAGAGATGGTGGGACAAGAATGTGGGAGGGATGGTGGGGGGGGGGGGGGGGGGGGGGGGCAACATCATCATTTTAATTGTAATTCTAATACAAAACATTAATCCCACTTTCAATTTTCGGTCCATCAGATCAATAATTTTGGATTGAAACATACTTCTCTCTCTGTTTTTGTCACATGGTAGGGACACTTTTATCGGCAGAAAGTATTGAGAACTCCCACATCATAAGAAGAAAACAGTGTTATTATATTTCAGCTGGTAGTTTCAATAGATTCAGGATTGAGAAATTTCAATGAAAAGGAAGTGAAGACGTTTTGAGAGATCTTTTGACTGGTAACTTAATCTTCTCCTCTTCTCTCTCTCTCTCTCTCTCTCTCTCTCTCTCTCTCTCTCTCTCTCTCTCTCTTTTAAACGCCTTCTTGACAGTAGACATTTGACTCCTTTATTCAGTAAGAAGAACGACTTCTTTCGTTGCCTATTATCGCACAAAAGTTTCCTTCTGTCAAACGTTTAAGGGAACTTAAAAAAAAACAAACAAAAAAAACGAATGACTTCGGACTCTCTTCTCCTAGCATAATAGTGCGTTTTTGATGCTCAGTGGAATCTGAGGATCTTGATGTCTGACGAAAAAATACCTCCAGTCAGGGAAGAGGGTATGAAAGGAAATCCTCCTCAGCAGCAGAGAGATCTGAAGTTTACCACATCTTGTGAACAATGAGAAAATGGACTATCAGCAATTCTTCATGCTTAGCACTTTGTTCTCATGTCGGGGTGGGGTGGGGGATGGGGTGGGGGGTGGGGGGTAGGGGCGGGAATCATTGGACATCTTTCCTGACGGTCGTGACTATGCTTTCTGCGACCGTTAAAACAGGATCAAATCTATTCTCCTGGCAACCAAGTCACGTGACATTTTAGCTGACAGACACAATGGAATCATTCTTGTATTGCTCTTGTACAACTGCACATCATTTCTAGTCATATATTAAACTGTTGCGTGATCAATGTGGGTGAATGATGGGAAATCTAGGTCAAGTGATTTTGTGCTGGTGCGTTACCATGATGTCATGTATCAGTGTCTGTAATTTAAAAAAATGTAAGTAATTTTGTGGCTACATTAGCATAATACTAAGATATCATTCAAATCAATAAGAAAAAATCTTAATCTTTTATTGAATTCTCTCTCTCTCTCTCTCTCTCTCTCTCTCTCTCTCTCTCTCTCTCTCTCTCTCTCTCATTACCCTGTTGTTCTGATAATTAATTTGCCATTTGTATTCATTTTGCGTGAAAATTCTTTTCGTGTGAAAAACAAAGCACCCCTGCTGTGCTTTGGGCTATCCACGCTTTTTGGATTTGATTAATGAATCAACAAGTAAACTGAAAGACTGGCCAATCGACCAGCCAGTTAATGTAATATGCTGTCTAGTAACTAACCAAGGAAGCAACAAACCATTTTACAAACTGTGTGTCTAATTAATGTTGCAGACACTGACATTAGCTATCTTTTGCTGTGTAGCTGATCACCTTTTATTTGTCCTCTTTTAGCAACAATGTACCCAAGTGGGGAGAAGGAGCAGTTAACAGATAGGCCCCCCCATCCCCTTCCTCCAACTTTCTATCCTCCCCCCCCACCCCCACCTCCCGGCCTTTCCAATAGACGGAACTTGCATTGTTCCAACAGATGAAACAATTGGTTCGTTGTTGAGTTTATTGACCGACCGTCTCTCCAACCCATCGTTATAGTTTAGATAACTGTCGTTTTTCGTTTACAACAGAAACAGGAACCAGACCTGAGCGACAACAAAGGGTCAGAGCCTTGACCTGGTGGCCCACTGTTCTCCATGACACCTGGAAGTGAACCTTTTCCATGAGGTGAGCCACGAGCGCAGACATGGCTGTGGCAAAGCAGCTTGAAGGAGACAACTCTGTGGGATCTGACGGAATCTGCAGGCGACAGTATTCATCATGAAGGAAGCTGGACTCCATGTCTGAAGAGGCGATGGATGACAACAGCCTTCATCCTGTCAAGAGAGGCAATGAATGACAACATTCATCATCAAGAAAGCTTTGACTCCATGTCTGAAGAGGCGATGGATGACAACAGCATTCATCATCAAGGAAGCTGGACTCCATGTCTGAAGAGGCGATGGATGACAGTGACCAAGAACCTGTTGTTTCTCCGCTGCTGTCGTCACATACACAATGTCCGCCATCCAAGTCCTGTCCTGCGCGTGCAGAAAGACGCGCACTTCTCATCCACTGGAAGGTAGGCACCTTTCCAAACCTGCTAACGATAGCATTTCCAATCAGAGAAATATGAACGGATTTCCGTCAGTAGTATACAAATTTGACCTTTTTAATGTTATGGCTCTGTTGTCTGTACTCCAGAATTTCCACTGTCTTTGCATCTCTCTCTCTCTCTTTCTCCCTCTCTCTCTCTCGGTTGTGTGTATACACGTGTTTACTAAAGAAGTGAGAATGGGAACAACCTTTGAGATGGATGGTGGCTCACTCATATGTATGTCTGCGTGTTGGGGCCAGGAGGGAGAAAGAACACAATACGTAGAACATATACACCAAACTTTCACTTTGTATGGACATCAAAAGACACAATGCATGAAATACCATATGCATAGCCTGTGTAAATTACTAAATCAGCGGCTTAGATACTGACCTGACACATCAGCACTTAACACAGTCAGTATGAGACCTGGGCTTATGTTGTGTTGGCTTAGAGGTCAAAACAGATTTACATACTGTCACAGAAAATGTGCCCCATCTCTTATATCCCAGCAATGTTTTGAGATTTGGACTGCCTGTATAACGTTGTTCTGGTTAACACCTTCCTCCTGTTTGGGCAGGAGCCCAGGCTACCCACTGACGACCTCCTGGGATGTTCCACCACAACAACGGCAGGCACAGTGAACTGAATATGGCAACATCAACAGCGACTTGGGATAGCTCACCAGGAGGCCTTTGATCGTCTACATGACATCTAGCCATGATCTCCAGGTCGGCGACCATGTCTACGTGTATGATTGGGTTCTAGGCCGCAACAGGATCCAGGACTTCTGGCAGCCTTACCCCACTGTGTTACCACTAACCCACATGAGCAGGTTATGCTGTCCTGCCAGGTGGCCCAGATAGGGTCGTCAAACAAAGAGACCTGCTCCTAGCCGCTGATCTCCCAGATGAGGAACCAGAGCCTTTGCCATGGCAACAACCTGTACTTTTTCTGCTGACACCTTGGACGGAAGAAGAAATATTGTTGACGCCACATCTACGTCCGAGGGCACAGGAACCACATGCGCCTGGTCCCCCTCATCTTCCAGCTGACATTCTCCCTCCGCCAGCCCCAGTGTCCGCTCCAAGGAGGTCACAACACCTGAAGAATGAGGTAAGGCTAAGACTGAACATAACGTACATACAGGTTACCCTGCTACCCGTAGACAGATATTGTGCCTCCCGGTTACGCATTGAGGCATAATTTTGGTGCCATAATATCATTAATTTTACCCCATGATTAATTATTCATGTTTGCTTTTCGCTACTATTCTATTGTCATTAAGATAGTTTTGTTCCAAGCCCATGCTGACCATACTACATAGCTGACACTTAGGCTCAGATGCACAGAGTGCGTAACATTCTGGCATGATGCGCAGAGCATAATCGGATAGGTGTCCACCTCATTTATCCCCCCAGGTTCAAAACTCCTGCACAGTGCCAAGCCACTTCCCACCCCAGAATAAGGCATAGTTTGCCATCACAGATGTGGAAAAGGGAATAGAACGTTTACAATAACAAAAAACAATAACAATCCAACAACCATATAGCCAATAGCATCCAGCTGCTCCTTGACTTTGAGAGTGCTATGGGGCTAGAAAAAAAAAACAATCCCAATAAATCCAATCGCTAAGGACTGTCACATCTGTACCACAAGTTGTGAGAACCAAAGACTTTCAACTGAGAAAAATTATGAGGTCAAACTTTGCCCCTCTTGGGAAATGTCACTAAAGGCACACATCTTTTCTGCTCATGAAAAGAAAAAAATTTCAAAATCAATGTTCCACAGAGAATTCATTTGTAGCATCTCATTTGTGGAAGAAACTAAGTTGTTCCTGTCGATTCCAAGTTCATCCTCGTTACCTGATCACGCACAAATAACAACATCCTATCGGACCACCGTCTCTGTCGCATTGATCAGCAATTTGAATTTGCATAAACAAAAACCCAAAAGTATATCACCACGGGCTGATGGGGATGTCTCGTCTTGGGCTGCCAGTGTGTTGTCTTGCCCTGGGCTGATGGTCCTCGCCCAGCCGTCTGGTCCTCCCTAGGGTCTCCATGCCCTAGCGTTCGTCATGGCCCTCATTATGGCTTCTCCTGTCTCAGTCGTCGGAGCCCGAGTCATCTTGTAGCCTCGGTCGGTTTATCTAGCCTGAAGGTTTTTCATTTCTTTTTGTCCCCATCACTATCCTGCTCGCAGGAATATCCCAACAACAGCATTTGGGCAATAAAAGAACGGAAGTCGGAAATTCTCATGTTGTGATTTGAACAAGAGACATACAAGGGGTGTAGTCGCAAGCATTGAGATGGAAAGTGCCACCGTCCCACTTTTTAAGATATTGATGGAAAGAAGCGAAGCGAGTAAATTGGAAAGCAGTTTTCCATTAATATTTCAATTATCTTCTGTTGTGGGAGTAAATGTGGACATAGCCAAACAAGGCCTGTGAGAAGTTCAAAGCATGGAACAGGGATTTTAAAAACATTTGCCTCTTTAACACGTGCATTGTCCACAAGGCTATGTGAGCACCTCTGACTGACCTCTCATTTGCTGTGCAGACATTATGAAGACGTGACTCAAGGAGTTCGATTCCTGCTTCAGCCAGCCAAGGATTTCAGCACCTCATGCCTTGATGCCTGATTACGCTAGTGTCTGCTGATCCCGTTTCCTGTGTGCACCTCTCCCTCCTCCGGCACGTGGGCATCTGTCACCAAACCCCTGATAAGGCATCAAGGACCCAGACCCTCTGTGTGTGTGCGTTACTGATTTAGCCCAGAAAAAAATCGTGCAAGAAATCAAGAAATGAAACCACCTCAGTGCATGTGTCCTTTTGGCATTTCTTCGGTGAAATGGTACCGATTCAGTCTGTGTAATATATGAATGGATGTGCTTGTCTTCATCGCTGGCATACCAATATGTGGACTTGGTAGGATATATATGCTATTGCATGACATTTTGGGCATTGTATCATACATCCATAACATGTGTGATGGACTTTGTGGATTTTCTCAGTTGAATATAGGTTGACATGTTTAAGGGGGCTAAATATTGTTTCCACATCACACTGCCCATCTTCCATCTGCTATTCCATTTCATTGTGTTCCTCGTTTTCATCCATTCACCTGGATCAGCCCCCGCTCCCAATTCCAAAAAGAAACCTGAGCACAGTCCCAGTTCTGCTCCACCTATGGAAATGTGTATTCTTCCATTCTTCCACAGTTCACGAGACACCAATACTGATATTGGGCTTGTTTGTAATCTATCCATATTCCTAGACAATCCACATTGGACTTTTTAAACACCACATACTCGCTCTGATCTTGCTTGTTTTGATAAGGACTCCACCAGCTATCTGGCATGCACAGCTTTTAGGAAGGAGTGGGTGAATTGGGAGAAAGTAAATGAAACGACCAAAGCCGTGCTAGAAACCTGAAATATGCGTCACTGCAAAAGGGGCTGGAAATTAGCAGAAATAGGCAGATGATGGACAAGATGAGAAGGATGGTCAGTGAAGTGGTACACAGCAGTAATGAAGAAAGATATATTCACGGAAGGAGGTGGAAAATAAAAACTGAAGATATAAGAAGAGAGAAGTGTGCTGAGGAAAGATAACTTAAGATCACTCATGGGGAATATGAGGCCAGATGTGAAGATATTGATGAAAATGAGATGGGTCGGAAAGCTGTTAGAAAGTAACAAGGACATAAGTTGGTATCCCCTCTACAGTGTCTGTTTGCCTAGGTAATTTTTATGTATTATTTGTGGCAATGACATGCTTTTCATTACCTTTTGCCCCGTTTTTTTATCTTCTGAAAAACCAGTGAAATGCCAATGGTTTGCAGCACAGCCTAATTTCATATTCTTAAGATATTGACAGTTTAGCTAAATCACGTACAGATGCTGTTTGTTTCCTTTTCATGTTTCTCTTTTTTGGGATCTGACTTTTTTTACGCAACATTTTTTGTGTTTGTGATATTGACAGACCAGAAAAGGCTTTGTTTTGTGGGCTGGATCATAATGATTACAATTCAAAAAGAAAGAAAGAAAAAGAAAGAAAGAACAGAAGAGAATGAAAACTTGAAGCCAGTGTGTCATTGGGGTATAATCAACAAAATTCAAAATGGATTCCAGCCAGTTTCTTTCTTGTCCTCTCCTTTCATCCCTTGGTTTCCCACTGCTCTTCCATTTTCCTTCCACACTTTCCACTGTCTACCCAACCATTCCCATTTTCCCTTGCTGACCCTGATCCTACTCAGTCCAGTCCTTACTTTTTTTGTTCTTTGCCACCACCACCCCTTGTTCCCTTCCCACCCCTCCCTCCATGTTCTACCTCATTACCATCCACTTCTGTTCATTCCTTTCACGTCTCTTATCCAAATTTGGCCACTGTAACCCAGTGTCATATCCTATTCCCTCACTCACTTTCCCCGCTGGCACACACACACACACACACACACACACACACACACACACACACACACACACACACACACACACACACACACGCGCGCGCGCGCGCGCTCTCCCTAAACAGGTCCCTTCTCATATCCAGCATTGTCGTGGCTACCCCATCTAATTCCGTATTTCATTTTCCCATCCATTCTTGTTTCATAAAAGTGGGAACATAAAATAGAATGGCCCCATGCCTTGTCATTGCCATTGGTTGTAGACTCGCTTCCCTGCCATGTCCATCTCTTTGTATCCTGACCAACCACCCCTACCCACTGTCACACCTTGCGAGACTGTAGACTCTCTTCCCTGCCATGTCCATCTCTTTGTATCCTGACCAACCACCCCTACCCACTGTCACACCTTGTGAGACTATAGACTCTCTTCCCTGCCATGTCCATCTCTCTGTGTCCTGACCGACCACCCCTACCCACTGTCACACCTTGCGAGACTGTAGACTCTCTTCCCTGCCATGTCCATCTCTCTGTGTCCTGACCGACCACCCCTACCCACTGTCACACCTTGTGAGACTGTAGACTCTCTTTCCTGCCATGTCCATCTCTTTCTGGTCTAAATGACCAGCGCTATGTACTATCATACCTTCAGGTCATGGACTCCATTCACTGCTGTGTCCATTTCTTCCTGTCCTAACTGGCCACCCCTATCCATGGTCCTATCTTCTGAGGTCATGGACTCCATTCACTGCTGTGTCCATTTCTTCGTGTCCTACCTGGCCACCCCTATCCATGGTCCTATCTTTTAAGGCCATTGGCTCCGTTCACTGCCATGGCCATCTCTTTCTATTCTTAACTATCTCCCCTATCTATTGTCATATCTTAAGAGCTCATAGACTGCCTTCCCTGTTACGTCCATCTCTATTGTAACCCATCACCCCTATCCACTGTCACACCGTGTGTGTGTGTGATGTTCATGGTGAAAATGCTGATTTTTATTGAGCATAAACCCCAGTTCCTGCAGCTCTGTTCAAAACATCTTTATTCCATTTCTTCTTCCAGTTAATCTCGTATTTCATTTTTCTTTCCATTTAATTCCATCCGCATTATTCAGATTAACATGCGAACAGACCCTCCAACCATCTACTCCCTTCCTCATCTCTTTTCGTCTCCTTTTCTCATTCTTGCACTTCTCCATACGCACACTTTTGTTGTCACCTCCCTTACCATCTATAACTTCCCCCACCGGGGTCTGCCCTGGGGGACCTGGGTGGGGTGTCTTATTTTTAGTTCTCAGGGTCACCCTCTTGTGCCCCTTGAGGGTGGGACTTTGTTTTAAGTGGGCTTTCTTTTTCTCTGTTTTTTGTGTTTTTTCTGCCTACCCATGGTTCTTTCACCTGCATTTCTCTTTCAGCATTCTCCTTATTAATCTGCAGTTTTCTGTTTTGTCTATCTTCTGCCTTTACGGATCTTTACCCTATTCTTTTCCTTTTTTCACAAGTCTTCTGTAGCACTTTCTATTTTCTCTGTGGCCTCTTGGTCCACCGTGTTGACCGTGCGGTGCGGCCCGTGTCGGGGGAGAATGGTGTCCTGGTGGTTGAGAGGGACTCGGAGTAGGATCCGTGCCCCTCAACACGCCACTTTGGCCCGGACTTCCCCTAGACGGGGGGCAGCATGGGGCCCAATGCTGTCAACCGGTCGCCTTCACAGTGTGGGCATGGCATGGGTCAAACCGTGTGCCACGTTGCTTGTCCTGGAAGCCAGGTGAGTGGCCTCCTGTCCGTTCCCGGCAGTTGGTCATGAGCCTGGTGGATGGGGTGGAGCGCATGCCACGCGGTGTATACCTGCACTATAACCCTGGTGTTTCCCTTTGCTGGAGGACCGCTTAGGGGCATCGCCCTTGTGGGCACTCGATGGCGGGTGGGGAGTAGGGGAGGTGAAGTTTTTTCCTTTCATTATGACATCTAAACAATTACCCCCTAACAAAAAGAGAAGAAATGATGATGGACATGGCACGCTTATGGACGAGACTATGAATAGAGATTCAGATTCAGATAATGAGATAAGAGAAGTGGCAAAGAGAAAGGGTATCCAAAACACATGGCCAAGCTTCCTTTTAGTGGAAGCAAAAGATCCGAAAGAATCCATTGCTCGGATTTCTCCGTTCGCTGTTTGCAAGTGGTTCGAGGGAGTTTCGTCCACAGGATTTAAAATGATCAAAAGACTCCGATCTGGTAGTTACCTTGTTAACTGTGCTACGGAAGCGGCGTCCCGGTTGCTTCTGAAAAGGGATGGTTCTCAACTCATGCAGATCACAGTTAAGGTTTCCATTCACCCCTTTCTCAACTACTCGAAAGGGGTAATCAGATGTGTTGACTTGGCTGGAGTTGCTGAATCAGAAATTCGGACTGAGATGGAAAGTCAGGGTGTTCTGCAGGTCCATAGAGTTAAAATCTCTAAAGGAAGTGACTTAATCGAAACCAACACACTATTCTTGACTTTTGCTATGCCATCTCCCCCAGAGTTTGTCAAAGTGGGTTATGTCCGAGTGAAAGTTACGCCTTTTGTACCATCTCCTTTGCGGTGTTTCAAGTGCCAACGCTTTGGGCATTCCAGCCGAGCTTGTCGGGGTCAGGAGATCTGTCGTGACTGTGGACAGAAGAAGCATGATGAATCTTGTATAAATGCTGTATACTGTGTCAATTGTAAGGGTGATCATCCAGCAAATTCAAAAAGTTGTCCAGTGTGGAAAAAGGAATGCGAGATTCAGAAAGTAAAGATTGAGAGGAAATGTTCCTTTCTTGAGGCTAGAAGGCTAGTGGAGGCCAGGACTCCTTCGGCTGCGACTTATGCACAGAAGGTGGTTAACGATTCTGCGAACCGGTCATCGGGTGATGATCTGGGAGCAGCTCCATTCACTGCTCTGGAGAAGAAATTGACAGAATTGTTGTCATCGGTTTTGGATCGGCTTACTATACTTGAACATCAGTTGAGGTTTTGTCTCAGAAATGCAATAGTGTTCCGTCCAGCAGTGTACAACAGGCTTCAGTCCCTGCTGGTGAGGGAAGAAGTGTTTCAGTTGCACAAAGTGCTGTGGATCAGAGGTCAGGGGTGAAGGATCGGAGGAAAGAGATGTCCCCTCGCTCACAGGCCAATAACAGCAGTACGAGACAGGCACGCAGTGAGGAGCGTCCTTTTCGGACTCCAGACCCTCCTAGGGGAAAATCTCGAAGTCAGGTATTTGGTGCAGCAGGTTTCAGTCCAGTAAGAGCAAATTCCAAGCATGGCAACAAACAACTTAGAAATTTATCAGGAGCATCGGCTTCTGACCTTGTCTTGAAGAACCGTTTTAGTTCTTTGGTGGACAGTGAAGTTTCTGGAGAAGAGGGCTGATAGATATTCTTTTAACAACCTAACATGGACATACTCCAGTGGAACATAAGGGGAGTTAAAGCAAATTGTCGGGACCTTGAGCTATTATTGACAGAGTATAGATCTTCGGTAATTGCTCTTCAGGAAACCCTTTTAACTGCAAGTAAGAAGCATGAGATTCCTGGTTTCTCCTGCTTACTCAAGCCAGCTTCTGCAGACTTTTCAAGGAGAGGCGTTTCTCTTTATATTCATAATTCGGTACTACATACAGAAATTCCACTTCAGACGGATCTGGAGGCAGTGGCAGCTCGTATCTCGTTAAACAAGGTCGTTACGATATGTTGTTTGTATCTGTCTCCATCTTCTGTGATTTCGAAGAGTCAGTTGGATGGTTTAATTTCTCAGCTCCCTCGCCCATTTCTTTTATTGGGTGACTTGAATGGCCATTCTCCACAGTGGGGAAGTAACTGCACCAATTCTCAAGGGAAAGTTCTTGAGGATTTTATATCGGATCATGATCTCTGTCTTCTGAATTCAGGCTCACCGACCTTTTGTTCTCCTTCTGGTTCTTTGACTCACTTGGATTTGTCCATTTCCGACCCTTCCTTATTTTTGGACTTAGAGTGGCAGGTTCATTCGGACCTAAGCGGGAGTGATCACTTTCCGATTTTTATTTATTTTACAAAGCAAATGCAGGAGTCCCCTCGGGAAACATGGAAGTTTCGCTCTGCAGATTGGAGTCTTTATCAGCAACAGATTTTAAGTAGACTGCCTATGAATCTGTTGCGGAGTTATGATGATCCTGTTTTGCAGTTCACTAAAGTGATTGTAGAGAGTGCTAAGGAAGCTATTCCCAAGTCCCGTGATAAACCAAATGATGTTAAGACCCCTTGGTATGATAAAGAGTGCAAAACTTTGAAGGGTAAGAGAAAAGGTGCTCAAAGACTTTTTGCTAGGTTTCCTATGGTGGGGAACAAAGTTAAACATCAGGCGTGTAGGGCTAAGTGTCGGTATACTTTTAAAACTAAGAAGAAAGAATCTTGGAAAAATTTTTGTTCAAATCTGTCCTTTAAGGTCAATTCAAGGAAAGTCTGGAAACTAATCCGTAAGATTAAGGGAAAGTCGGTTACATCAGTTATAAAATGTTTGCAAGTAAATGGATCGATTATTACTAATAAAAAGGAGGTTGCTAACTTGTTAGCTGTTACTATCCATCAAAATTCGTCAGCTGATCATTATTGCAAGGAATTCCAGCGTATCAAAAGATCAGCAGAGTCAAAATCTTGTTCCTTCGTGCCAGATAGTTCTGAGGATTACAACTGCGTTTTCAGCATGGATGAGTTAAAGGACGCCATTTTGAAAGCCAACAACTCAGCTCCTGGACCAGATGACATTCATTATCAATTTATTCAACATTTGCCAGCTGAGGGTTTAAAGGTGTTGTTGTCTCTGTTTAATCATGTTTGGTGTTCAGGGTATTTTCCACCTTCTTGGAGAGAGGCGGTTGTTATCCCTATTCCTAAACCAGGGAAAGATCATTCGGACCCTAACAACTATCGTCCTATAGCTCTCACTAGTTGCTTATGTAAAACTATGGAGAGAATGGTATATTCTCGATTGTTATGGCAGTTAGAATGTCTGGGGGCCTTAGATGTTTCCCAGTGTGGATTTCGGAACAACCGCAGTACTACTGATCACCTGGTTCGATATGAGTCTTTTATCAGGAATGCTTTGATTAATGGAGAACATGTAGTTTCTATTCTTTTTGATTTAGAAAAAGCTTATGACACAACATGGAGGCATGGAATTCTCCAGGATTTGAAGGCACTTGATTTCAAAGGTAATTTACCAATGTTTATTGCTAATTTTTTGTCTAACAGGCATTTCAGTGTTAGGCTTCATTCGACCTTTTCGGATCCTTTTGAGCAGGAGATGGGTGTCCCTCAGGGTAGCATCCTTTCTCCACTTCTGTTCAATCTCAAGATTAATAACATTGTCCAGTCAGTAAATTCTGGAATTGATAAGTCATTATTTGTTGATGACTTCTCCATCTCTGCCAAGGGGAAAACTTTGGCTGCAGCTGAGCGTCAACTTCAGTTGTGTGTTAATCGTGTTCAGCAGTGGGTTACTGAAAATGGATTTAAGTTTTCAGCTACTAAGACAGAGTGTGTTCATTTCCATAGGAAAAGATCTCAGGTCTTAGAACCAGCTATCAGTCTCAATGGTCAAGTAATTAAAGTTTCCAAACAAGTGAAATTTTTGGGGGTTATTTTTGATAATAAGCTTTCTTTTTTGCCTCACATTAAGTACATTAAACAATCTTGCCAGTCAGGTTTGAATGTTTTGAAGGTTATTAGTCACACTGATTGGGGTGCAGACAAGCGAACTTTGTTGCGATTGTATCGGGCTTTGGTGAGACCAAAGCTAGATTATGGGTGTGTGGTATATGGTTCTGCAAGAAAATCTTACCTCAAAGCTCTTGATCCAATTCATCATCAAGGACTGCGGATTGCTCTGGGAGCATTTCGCACATCTCCAAAAGAGAGTTTGTATGCTGAATCTGGTGAACCCCCTCTGGAGCTAAGGAGGTTGTGTCTTTCCATGAATTACTATCTGAAACTGAGGGCTAATCCAGAAAACCCTGCCTATGATATTGTCATGAACCCGCCTTTTAGAGCCAAATATGATCTAAAGCCAAATGAGATTCCTCCACTGGGTATTCGTATTTTGCCCCACTTTGGGGCAGCTGGCATTGACCTTGATGCTGTTGATGACGGTCCATTACAGACTGATGTACCTCCCTGGAAAGTCGCCAATCCAGAGATTAATTTATATTTAACTCAATTTCGAAAGGAGGTCACCTCGAGTGCTGCATATAAACAACTTTATCTTGGGCAATGTGAACTTTATCAAGATTTTATCAAGATTTTTACAGATGGTTCTAAAAAAGGTGAGAGGGCTGCAGCTGCCATTGTGTGTGATAACAATTTTCAGGAGCCTACTTTGTTAAGATTGCGGGATTGGTCGTCTGTTTATACTGCTGAACTAAAGGCTTTAAATCTGGCCCTCAGTGCGGTGTCCAGGTCAGATCAGAATGATTTCCTTATTTTATCGGATTCATTGTCGGCATTGTCGGCTCTATCGTCAAGAGAAGTTTCACATCCAGTTTTGGCTGATATTCATGATCTTCATACTCGGCTTGTCTCTTCGGGAAAGCATATAGTTTTCTTGTGGGTCCCCAGCCACATGGGAATCTATGGTAACTCAGTGGTGGACAAAGCAGCCAAACAAGCTCTCGGTGCAAGTCTTTCCAGGAGGCCTATGCAGTTTGTTCCTCACTCTGATCTACGTCATAAATCTAGTTTGTATTGTCGTGAACTGTGGCAGAGTGAATGGTGTAATCAAATTCATAATAAATTGTTTAAAATTTGCCCAGATTTAACTATTCCTTTCCCATCGGTGGTATGTAACCGTAAAGAGGAATCGGTTTTGTCACGGTTACATATTGGGCACAGCTATATAACGCACAGTTGGATTCTCAGAGGGGAAGACCCCCCATTGTGTGTTGCGTGTGACAGCTTGTTCAGTGTTAATCATTTTTTGACAGAATGTGCTGATTTGATGTGTATCAGAGAGAAGTTCTTTTCCACCAGTGATTTATCAGTTCTTTTTCGTGAGATTTCAGTAGATCTTATTTTTTCTTTTTTGAAAGAGGTAAACTTATTTTATAAAATATAGTGTTTTAATTATGTATACAGGTGTCGTCGGAGTTGAACAGATAATTGTGCTTTTGTCCTCATAAACTTTAAGCTATGTGTTAATACTAGTGTGGGTATTTGTATTTAGAGACTTAGATATGATAGCTGAGGTCCTGATTTGGCTCCTAGTAGTCCGCTGGACCCTATAAACACCAACTAACTAACTAACTATACAAGTCAAACTTACAGGGCGATAATTTCCTGGGTCAGACTTGGTGCCTTTTTTTTTTTAATGAACATGCATAGAAATTTTCAGAAAGATCGGCTAAGTACTTTCTGGGGTATTCCATAAAGAAGAAAAACCGTTATGGGCCGTTATAGCCGTTAGTAACGGCTATAACGGTAAAATAAAACATCGGGCATCATTCGTGATCCATAACGAATAAACCTACAAATTTTCAGAAAGATCGGCCCAGTAGTTTTGTCTGGAGCGAGTGGAACACATTTTGACCACGGACAGACAGACACACACACACACAGCATTTCTTCGTTCCCATAGTAAAGTGCTCCCTGTTCTATAAGAACTGGGAGTACAATGACCGGGATTTGATGAAGTGACGCTCAGCGACTAAAACATCCTGTGGCGATTAGCACCGATGCGGACGAAAGAATGATACATACAATACCCGACTCACAAAAAGACAACAAGAGCATTTACTTTGACCAGCCCTTTCAGTACGACGAAGTGAAGAAAACCATGAAGGATTTGAAATCTCACAAATGACAAAATACTGAATAAGTTTTTAAAAGCCGCTTGTGACCAAATGTTACCTTTGTATACGAAGGTATCTGGTGTGATCCTTTGTAATGGAACGACCCCCGAGGTTTCATGTCTTGGGGAGAGAAGAGTAATATCGAAACAAAAGATTGGTGCCGATGACCCAGTAATCGGGGTCTGAAGGGGCATAACCTTGCTCTACTGCTTTGGCAGGTCAAAGATGCTCGGTGGGGTTAATTCACGACAGGCTACAAACCAACATGCGTGTTTCGCGCCGGGCGTTCCACCGCTGACCATAGTACTATCGACTAGTTCCTATCAAAGAAAAACAAATTGTTCTGCCTGTTCATAGATAATGAAAGAGAGGACTTCAGTGCACCTAAACGGCCATGGTGAAAGCTCCCTCCCTCCCCTTTACAAAAAAAAAAAAAAAAAAAAAAAGGCAACAAACACACAAGATGCAAAGCATATAAATGTACTCCCAGTTTATCCTGAATACGCGTGATATATTCCATAAAGAGTAAAAACCGTCTTGAGCTGGTGTAACCGTTAGTAATGGCTATTCTGGTAAACATCGGCCATCATCTGTGACCTATAATGAACATACTTACAAATTTTCAGAAAGATCGGCCAAGAATTTTCTGAGATTTTCCATCAAGAAGAAAACCATTATGGGCCGTTAATAACGGCTCTAACGGTAAACTTAAACATCGGGCATCTTTGTGATCCATAATGAACATACCTACAAATGTTCAGAAAGATCGGCCACTTACTTTCTGAGATATTCCATAAAAAACAAAAACCGTTATGGGTCGTTATAGCCGTTAGTAACGGCCATAACGGTACATTAAACGTCGGGCATGATCCGTGACCCATAATGAACATACCTACAAATTTTCAGAAAGATCGGCCAAGTACTTTCTGAGATATTCCATAAAAAAGAAAAACTATTATGGGCCGTTGCAGCCACCAGTAACGGTTACAACGGTAAACTAACACGTCGGGCATCATCCGTCGCCCATAATGGACATACCTACAAATTTTCAGAAAGTTCGGCCAAGTACTTTCTGAGATATTCCATAAAGAAGAAAAACCATTATGAGCCGTTATAGCCGTTAGTAACGGCTATAACGGTAAACTAAAACATTGGGCATCATCCGTAAGCCATAGTGAACATACCTGCTCATTTTTACAAAGATCGGCCAAGTACTTTCTGAGATATTCCATAAAGAAGAAAAACCGTTACAGGCCGTTACAGCCGTTAGTAACGGCTATAGCGGTAAACTAAAACATCGGGCATCATCCGTGGCCCATAATGAACATACCTACAAATTTTTAGAAAGATCGACCCAGTAGTTTTGTCTGGAGCGAGTGGAACACATTTTCACCACGGACACACGGACACACAGACGGACAGACACACAGACAGCATTTATTCGTTCCCATTCTAAAGTACTCCCTGTTATATACGAACTGGGAGTACAAAAACCGGAATGTCTCCCACCTCTCCTCGCTTTTACAAAATCTGTACCTTGTTCCCCCCCCCCCCCCCCTTCCCCATTTCCTTCTCCCCAGTTTGACAAAATTAGCTGCTAGGTTATTGCCTCCCTATCTCATTTTGTAACCCTCCCCTCCATTAGTATTTGATCCGCCCCTGGACACTACTGTTTGCACAGAATCCGAAGTACAGGTGCAGAAAAGTCTCTGATACTACGTCTGGTCACAGTGCGCAGTGGGATTTAGGAATCAAGGGTTGAAACAAAAGTCGTTACGGTTCTCAAAGGGCCAATATGTGTGTTCCCTATGTACATGTATGCAAAGATCTTGCCAGCCATGTCTAGAAGCACGTGAGCATGCAGGAATAGTGTGTGTGTGTGTGTGTGTGTGTGTGTGTGTGTGTGTGTGTGTGTGTGTGTGAAGCCAGGTCAAAATTAACTTTTTTTTTTAGGTTGTATTCAAAATAAGTTTTCACAGTTTTTCCCCCTGCCCTGCCCTCACAAAAAACAACAACAACAGTGGATCAAGGAGGAAATACTGCATGATTTCAGAAAGAATCAACTACAAGCAACAGCATTTTCAAAGGTTTAGAAATTATACCACATAACGATAATGTACATAACTCCTGCAAACACTCACAGTAATGAAATAATATAAAAAAAACATCATTTTCAGATGACTCCAGACCCTCACTTTCTCACATACAGAATTATCATGTTATGTTGAGCAATTTAGTGGTGGGGGAAAACAAGTGCAGGCTAAAAATTCCTTCGTCATTCCATTAGAGACTTGGGGAAAAAAACAAATCAACAAGCAAACAAACAAACAAAACACAACATCAAAAGACAAAAGTAAGAAAGGGAGGGGTGGGGTGGAAGGAGGAAGGGGAGAAGAAAGAAAACGAGGGCGGAAATTCTGGAAAATATTTCATAGATATTTAAATCCCTCATTACACACACACACACACACACACACGTAAAAGTAAAAATGCACCTGAAGGTGCGGGTGAGACCCAGAGAAGTACTGCCCACAAATGCCGAACCAACCAGCTGGGAGCAATCTTACACCAGCCTTGGAAGCTTGCATTGTGTTCACATAGGGTGCAGGCAGCACATAGCATACTATTAAGACGTCAAGGGACATAACTGCTCCCTGGCAGATACCTTTGTGTAATGACCACTGGATGTAACACGACAGAACCTCCACGGGAGGGTTCCCATGGGCGTACCAGCGCCTGTTTCATGACTGAAGAGCCCACGCGCAAAAAAACCGCCACCTTCAAGCAACTGCCGTGTGCATCCCACAGACTCACTCGCTGTCCCGCTGATAGGTGAAGACAGTACAACTCCAGACACGGCCAAGCTTTCGTGATGAGGTCTTCCGTGCTCTCCGAAGAGAATCCCAGGTCACAGTCTTTCCCGTTGTCAACAGGACTTTTTCTGCGGTCAGCGAGTCTTTCCTCACCGTCACTGGACTCCCCCCCCCCCATATATATATATATATATATATATATATATATATATATATATATATATATATATATATATATTAGGAGATCCAATTAAAGGCCGTTCTGCACAGTTCTTAGCCGCTGACAATGCTTGGGTTATTATTGAACAGCAGAGCTGACCACTCAGACTGTTCCGTATCTTTCGTTCTCCCTTGCATCCTTGAATGGATCCTCAAGCATTGTAGGCTCAAAGATTGTCCCCTACACTTTATACTGTTTGCATAATGTTTTTGTTTTTTTCAGCAACTTTTTTCCTCTCCACACTTTCGTTTTGTTTCATTTACTACCTTTCACTGGCTACTTTGGGGGTGCTGTTGGATTCTTTTTTGAACCCTTGGTGGTGAGAGCACCACAGAATTACGGACTGTGGTGTGTCTCTATTCGACGCCAAGAGCACAAACACCAACAGCCGTGTCTCCCTGATGAGTCCGATCCAGCGGACAAAAGGCCTAGGAGCAGGCAATACAAATAGATCTGCCTTCGGGAAGGATTGCGATGGTTTCCTCATGCAGCTAGTGAAGGGTATTCATGTTTATAATATATATCCTTAATTTTGTGTTCCCATTTTCTTCACCTTTAACTCCCCCCCCCCCCCCCTTACTTTATTTATTTTCTTTACAGTTCGAATTTTCGTCAAGTCATTGCTATAATGACGGAAGAATTGTTAGCCTGCACTTGTTTTCACCCCACTTATATATATATATATATATATATATATATATGTGTGTGTGTGTGTGTGTGTGTGTGTGTGTGTATCTATATCACACACAGAGGCGTGCAACAGTTTATATTCAAGTTAATCAAACGATAAACTGATCTCGGTAGGTGAATAAGTCAGTCAGTCAATCTGTGTGTGTGCTTATAGTGATTCAAACTGATTTTTTTTTTTTTCAGATTTACTTTATTTTTCTTCAAGACGACGATGAACAGACAAAAAATTTCATAAGCTCTAATTTTCACGGAAAAAAACACTTCATAAAACAGACGCTTTCCTTTCGCTATAGGAGTGAATGGCTGACACGCCCCATTCCTGCCAACACACATCTCTACTGACACTTGACCTGAACAGAAATTAGAATTCAGCACCGCTTCTATTCTATGGCTGGCTATCACTTCACGTTTGTGCAAGGCGTCATATTTCGGTGTAAACAGGTACCCGTTATTACAGAATGAAAAACTGCTGCTGCTCGATCAGTCATTTTCAAGGGTGGTGGGGATAGGGAATTGGAGGCAGTAGGGGTGCGTGGGTGTAAAAGTCTTTTTTTCTTCCTTTCTATAAAAGCCAATGTGATTGCGTGAATCTGTTGTGTCTGTCGATCTGTCTGATTACTTATCCGTCCGCCTGTCAGGCGATTGGCTCAGTTCCCAACCTTCGACAACACTCATATTCCTCTCTCCCCCCCCCCCCCCCCCACCTCCTGGGGGACAACACCACTCAAAAACTGATTCACATGCAAAAAGAGAAATCTTTTTTTATGTACACTTACAGACACACTTTCAACAGTAACAACAGCGAGGCGCCGAGAGCTACTTACTTCCCTTTACCTCCTCATCCCAGCTTTCCTAACCCACCTGAGAGCGATCCCCCCTCCCCCCTCTTCCTCCCCCCCCCCTCCCTCAGCAGATTGGAAATGACATGCAGCTAAACATCTTGTAGCTGCACACCAAACCTTAATGCGCCAAGGCCTTGCTTAAGGAGTCGACTATTCATAGACTGGCGCAGTTCGACAGTTTTGAGAATTTTCATTGTGTCTGAAACTTAATTCTCGCATTTTCTTTCATATGGCCATCAAGGTACAAGCGAGGTGGTTCCAAGCAGACAGATTAAAATCAAAGGAATGGGACTGTTTGGGCGCATCGAGCTGGCGCATAGTTAGTTAGTTAGTTAGTTAGTGTTTATAGGGTCCAGCGGACTACTAGGAGCCAAATCAGGACCTCAGCTATCATATCTAAGTCTCTAAATACAAATACCCACACTAGTATTAACACATAGCTTAAAATTTATGAGGACAAAAGCACAATTATCTGTTCAACTCCGACGACACCTGTATACATAATTAAAACACTATATTTTATAAAATAAGTTTACCTCTTTCAAAAAAGAAAAAATAAGATCTACTGAAATCTCACGAAAAAGAACTGATAAATCACTGGTGGAAAAGAACTTCTCTCTGATACACATCAAATCAGCACATTCTGTCAAAAAATGATTAACACTGAACAAGCTGTCACACGCAACACACAATGGGGGGTCTTCCCCTCTGAGTATCCAACTGTGCGTTATATAGCTGTGCCCAATATGTAACCGTGACAAAACCGATTCCTCTTTACGGTTACATACCACCGATGGGAAAGGAATAGTTAAATCTGGGCAAATTTTAAACAATTTATTATGAATTTGATTACACCATTCACTCTGCCACAGTTCACGACAATACAAACTAGATTTATGACGTAGATCAGAGTGAGGAACAAACTGCATAGGCCTCCTGGAAAGACTTGCACCGAGAGCTTGTTTGGCTGCTTTGTCCACCACTGAGTTACCATAGATTCCCATGTGGCTGGGGACCCACAAGAAAACTATATGCTTTCCCGAAGAGACAAGCCGAGTATGAAGATCATGAATATCAGCCAAAACTGGATGTGAAACTTCTCTTGTCGATAGAGCCGACAATGCCGACAATGAATCCGATAAAATAAGGAAATCATTCTGATCTGACCTGGACACCGCACTGAGGGCCAGATTTAAAGCCTTCAGTTCAGCAGTATAAACAGACGACCAATCCCGCAATCTTAACAAAGTAGGCTCCTGAAAATTGTTATCACACACAATGGCAGCTGCAGCCCTCTCACCTTTTTTAGAACCATCTGTAAAAATCTTGATAAAATCTTGATAAAGTTCACATTGCCCAAGATAAAGTTGTTTATATGCAGCACTCGAGGTGACCTCCTTTCGAAATTGAGTTAAATATAAATTAATCTCTGGATTGGCGACTTTCCAGGGAGGTACATCAGTCTGTAATGGACCGTCATCAACAGCATCAAGGTCAATGCCAGCTGCCCCGAAGTGGGGCAAAATACGAATACCCAGTGGAGGAATCTCATTTGGCTTTAGATCATATTTGGCTCTAAAAGGCGGGTTCATGACAATATCATAGGCAGGGTTTTCTGGATTAGCCCTCAGTTTCAGATAGTAATTCATGGAAAGACACAACCTCCTTAGCTCCAGAGGGGGGTCACCAGATTCAACATACAAACTCTCTTTTGGAGATGTGCGAAATGCTCCCAGAGCAATCCGCAGTCCTTGATGATGAATTGGATCAAGAGCTTTGAGGTAAGATTTTCTTGCAGAACCATATACCACACACCCATAATCTAGCTTTGGTCTCACCAAAGCCCGATACAATCGCAACAAAGTTCGCTTGTCTGCACCCCAATCAGTGTGACTAATAACCTTCAAAACATTCAAACCTGACTGGCAAGATTGTTTAATGTACTTAATGTGAGGCAAAAAAGAAAGCTTATTATCAAAAATAACCCCCAAAAATTTCACTTGTTTGGAAACTTTAATTACTTGACCCTTGAGACTGATAGCTGGTTCTAAGACCTGAGATCTTTTCCTATGGAAATGAACACACTCTGTCTTAGTAGCTGAAAACTTAAATCCATTTTCAGTAACCCACTGCTGAACACGATTAACACACAACTGAAGTTGACGCTCAGCTGCAGCCAAAGTTTTCCCCTTGGCAGAGATGGAGAAGTCATCAACAAATAATGACTTATCAATTCCAGAATTTACTGACTGGACGATGTTATTAATCTTGAGATTGAACAGAAGTGGAGAAAGGATGCTACCCTGAGGGACACCCATCTCCTGCTCAAAAGGATCCGAAAAGGTCGAATGAAGCCTAACACTGAAATGCCTGTTAGACAAAAAATTAGCAATAAACATTGGTAAATTACCTTTGAAATCAAGTGCCTTCAAATCCTGGAGAATGCCATGCCTCCATGTTGTGTCATAAGCTTTTTCTAAATCAAAAAGAATAGAAACTACATGTTCTCCATTAATCAAAGCATTCCTGATAAAAGACTCATATCGAACCAGGTGATCAGTAGTACTGCGGTTGTTCCGAAATCCACACTGGGAAACATCTAAGGCCCCCAGACATTCTAACTGCCATAACAATCGAGAATATACCATTCTCTCCATAGTTTTACATAAGCAACTAGTGAGAGCTATAGGACGATAGTTGTTAGGGTCCGAATGATCTTTCCCTGGTTTAGGAATAGGGATAACAACCGCCTCTCTCCAAGAAGGTGGAAAATACCCTGAACACCAAACATGATTAAACAGAGACAACAACACCTTTAAACCCTCAGCTGGCAAATGTTGAATAAATTGATAATGAATGTCATCTGGTCCAGGAGCTGAGTTGTTGGCTTTCAAAATGGCGTCCTTTAACTCATCCATGCTGAAAACGCAGTTGTAATCCTCAGAACTATCTGGCACGAAGGAACAAGATTTTGACTCTGCTGATCTTTTGATACGCTGGAATTCCTTGCAATAATGATCAGCTGACGAATTTTGATGGATAGTAACAGCTAACAAGTTAGCAACCTCCTTTTTATTAGTAATAATCGATCCATTTACTTGCAAACATTTTATAACTGATGTAACCAACTTTCCCTTAATCTTACGGATTAGTTTCCAGACTTTCCTTGAATTGACCTTAAAGGACAGATTTGAACAAAATTTTTTCCAAGATTCTTTCTTCTTAGTTTTAAAAGTATACCGACACTTAGCCCTACACGCCTGATGTTTAACTTTGTTCCCCACCATAGGAAACCTAGCAAAAAGTCTTTGAGCACCTTTTCTCTTACCCTTCAAAGTTTTGCACTCTTTATCATACCAAGGGGTCTTAACATCATTTGGTTTATCACGGGACTTGGGAATAGCTTCCTTAGCACTCTCTACAATCACTTTAGTGAACTGCAAAACAGGATCATCATAACTCCGCAACAGATTCATAGGCAGTCTACTTAAAATCTGTTGCTGATAAAGGCTCCAATCTGCAGAGCGAAACTTCCATGTTTCCCGAGGGGACTCCTGAATTTGCTTTGTAAAATAAATAAAAATCGGAAAGTGATCACTCCCGCTTAGGTCCGAATGAACCTGCCACTCTAAGTCCAAAAATAAGGAAGGGTCGGAAATGGACAAATCCAAGTGAGTCAAAGAACCAGAAGGAGAACAAAAGGTCGGTGAGCCTGAATTCAGAAGACAGAGATCATGATCCGATATAAAATCCTCAAGAACTTTCCCTTGAGAATTGGTGCAGTTACTTCCCCACTGTGGAGAATGGCCATTCAAGTCACCCAATAAAAGAAATGGGCGAGGGAGCTGAGAAATTAAACCATCCAACTGACTCTTCGAAATCACAGAAGATGGAGACAGATACAAACAACATATCGTAACGACCTTGTTTAACGAGATACGAGCTGCCACTGCCTCCAGATCCGTCTGAAGTGGAATTTCTGTATGTAGTACCGAATTATGAATATAAAGAGAAACGCCTCTCCTTGAAAAGTCTGCAGAAGCTGGCTTGAGTAAGCAGGAGAAACCAGGAATCTCATGCTTCTTACTTGCAGTTAAAAGGGTTTCCTGAAGAGCAATTACCGAAGATCTATACTCTGTCAATAATAGCTCAAGGTCCCGACAATTTGCTTTAACTCCCCTTATGTTCCACTGGAGTATGTCCATGTTAGGTTGTTAAAAGAATATCTATCAGCCCTCTTCTCCAGAAACTTCACTGTCCACCAAAGAACTAAAACGGTTCTTCAAGACAAGGTCAGAAGCCGATGCTCCTGATAAATTTCTAAGTTGTTTGTTGCCATGCTTGGAATTTGCTCTTACTGGACTGAAACCTGCTGCACCAAATACCTGACTTCGAGATTTTCCCCTAGGAGGGTCTGGAGTCCGAAAAGGACGCTCCTCACTGCGTGCCTGTCTCGTACTGCTGTTATTGGCCTGTGAGCGAGGGGACATCTCTTTCCTCCGATCCTTCACCCCTGACCTCTGATCCACAGCACTTTGTACAACTGAAACACTTCTTCCCTCACCAGCAGGGACTGAAGCCTGTTGTACACTGCTGGACGGAACACTATTGCATTTCTGAGACAAAACCTCAACTGATTGTTCAAGTATAGTAAGCCGATCCAAAACCGATGACAACAATTCTGTCAATTTCTTCTCCAGAGCAGTGAATGGAGCTGCTCCCAGATCATCACCCGATGACCGGTTCGCAGAATCGTTAACCACCTTCTGTGCATAAGTCGCAGCTGAAGGAGTCCTGGCCTCCACTAGCCTTCTAGCCTCAAGAAAGGAACATTTCCTCTCAATCTTTACTTTCTGAATCTCGCATTCCTTTTTCCACACTGGACAACTTTTTGAATTTGATGGATGATCACCCTTACAATTGACACAGTATACAGCATTTATACAAGATTCATCATGCTTCTTCTGTCCACAGTCACGACAGATCTCCTGACCCCGACAAGCTCGGCTGGAATGCCCAAAGCGTTGGCACTTGAAACACCGCAAAGGAGATGGTACAAAAGGCGTAACTTTCACTCGGACATAACCCACTTTGACAAACTCTGGGGGAGATGGCATAGCAAAAGTCAAGAATAGTGTGTTGGTTTCGATTAAGTCACTTCCTTTAGAGATTTTAACTCTATGGACCTGCAGAACACCCTGACTTTCCATCTCAGTCCGAATTTCTGATTCAGCAACTCCAGCCAAGTCAACACATCTGATTACCCCTTTCGAGTAGTTGAGAAAGGGGTGAATGGAAACCTTAACTGTGATCTGCATGAGTTGAGAACCATCCCTTTTCAGCAGCAACCGAGACGCCGCTTCCGTAGCACAGTTAACAAGGTAACTACCAGATCGGAGTCTTTTGATCATTTTAAATCCTGTGGACGAAACTCCCTCGAACCACTTGCAAACAGCGAACGGAGAAATCCGAGCAATGGATTCTTTCGGATCTTTTGCTTCCACTAAAAGGAAGCTTGGCCATGTGTTTTGGATACCCTTTCTCTTTGCCACTTCTCTTATCTCATTATCTGAATCTGAATCTCTATTCATAGTCTCGTCCATAAGCGTGCCATGTCCATCATCATTTCTTCTCTTTTTGTTAGGGGGTAGTTGTTTAGATGTCATAATGAAAGAAAAAAACTTCACCTCCCCTACTCCCCACCCGCCATCGAGTGCCCACAAGGGCGATGCCCTAAGCGGTCCTCCAGCAAAGGGAAACACCAGGGTTATAGTGCAGGTATACACCGCGTGGCATGCGCTCCACCCCATCCACCAGGCTCATGACCAACTGCCGGGAACGGACAGGAGGCCACTCACCTGGCTTCCAGGACAAGCAACGTGGCACACGGTTTGACCCATGCCATGCCCACACTGTGAAGGCGACCGGTTGACAGCATTGGGCCCCATGCTGCCCCCCGTCTAGGGGAAGTCCGGGCCAAAGTGGCGTGTTGAGGGGCGCGGATCCTACTCCGAGTCCCTCTCAACCACCAGGACACCATTCTCCCCCGACACGGGCCGCACCGCACGGTCAACACGGTGGACCAAGAGGCCACAGAGAAAATAGAAAGTGCTACAGAAGACTTGTGAAAAAAGGAAAAGAATAGGGTAAAGATCCGTAAAGGCAGAAGATAGACAAAACAGAAAACTGCAGATTAATAAGGAGAATGCTGAAAGAGAAATGCAGGTGAAAGAACCATGGGTAGGCAGAAAAAACACAAAAAACAGAGAAAAAGAAAGCCCACTTAAAACAAAGTCCCACCCTCAAGGGGCACAAGAGGGTGACCCTGAGAACTAAAAATAAGACACCCCACCCAGGTCCCCCAGGGCAGACCCCGGTGGGGGAGCTGGCGCATAGATAAGACCTGAAATGTGCATCAGCCAAGGGGATGGTCATGTATTTGAAAAAAAAAAAAAAAGAAAGAAAAGGAAAAAAGAAAACCCAAAAGGAAATAAATGGGTGGGGAGTTGTCCCTGATCAATTATCGGTTTAATATTACTGCTGGCTCAAATTTATGGTATGCCTCAAAACGCTGGCATGGGTTATACAGTGTTTTAGTGCAAATCCTAATTGTAGTATATGGCCTGTGATAATGAAGAAGACGAGAGAGGGAAGTGCAGCGATAGGGGAGGTAGCTCTCCACTTCTGTGGGGAAGTGAGGCGGGTTGGACGAGGGGAAGGGAGGTAAGGCAGCAGAAAGAGAACGGCCGACAGGTTAACAGGTCCAGAAACAGTACACAGGAAAGTCTACTGAAGGGAGCGGAGGAAGGTGTTAGGACGGCGAGGAGGGGGGCGGGGTGGGGTGGGGGGGATCGTTCGCTCGTTGGTGAACGATGTGTTGCGTGTCGTCTACGTGTGTGGCCGTTGTGTTGTGTTAAGAGCAAAGACAGAATTACTGTGCTACCAAACTTAAGAATAAACGAATTCCAACGTGAAAGTGTAACGCGTTTCGACCGATTTGGGTCCTCATCAGGCAAGACAAATAACATTTAAGACAGTAGAAATAAAAGACCAACAGTCACTTATCTCCTCGACCTGGGTGCAAAAGGGTTACTGAATGGAAGCGAGGATTGAACGGGAGACAAGACGGGTTAAAATAATGATAATCGTGATAATGGAGAGAAGAAGAAGAAGAAGAAGAAGAAGAAGAAGACGAAGAAGAAGAAGAAGAGAAGAAGAAGCAGAAGAAGAAGAAATAAAATGCTACAACCACTACTACGACCTCTACTACTACTACTACTACTGGTAGTATAATCATATAAAAATGATAACCATAATGATGATAATAATGGTAAGAATAAGAATGAAAGTGATAATGATTCTGCCTTTGCTCTTACTTCAATTTCAGCCCATATTCACCCCAAACCAACGTGTCGTATGTCGTGCATGCACGCTCATGGCCACACAACGCGTGTTGAGTTTTATTCATGCGCTCTAAGCGCGTAGTTAGGTTTACGTATGATGTGTTAGGAGAAAACGGCTTGATACCCGGGTATTGGTGTCTGCATGGAGAGGGGAGAAAACCACCAGTGATTCTGCCTAAGACTTATGCCCCTTTCTCGTTTCTGTTTGCCTTTATTTCTGTTGTCTCTGTCCGTTTGTTTGTCTGTCTGTCGATCCGTTGGTTGCTATTTCTCTCTCTCTCTCTCTCTCTCTCTCTCTCTCTCTCTCCTCTCTCTCTCTCTGTAGCCAGAGAAGAAAAAAAATCAAGTCAACTAGCAAAGTTAAATGTTTCCGACCTTTGATATAGTGACATCAGTAGTTCATGAGACCTATACACATATGAACTATAGTGACATCAGTAGCTCATGAGACCTATACACATATGAACTATAGTGACATCAGTAGTTCATGAGACCTATACACATATGAACTATAGTGACATCAGTAGTTCATGAGACCTATACACATATGAACTATAGTGACATCAGTAGTTCATGAGACCTATACACATATGAACTATAGTGACATCAGTAGTTCATGAGACCTATACACATATGAACAGTAGTTCATGAGACCTATACACATATGAACTATAGTGACTCAGTAGTTCATGAGACCTATACACATATGAACTATAGTGACATCAGCAGTTCATGAGACCTATACACATATGAACTATAGTGACATCAGCAGTTCATGAGACCTATACACATATGAACTATAGTGACATCAGCAGTTCATGAGACCTATACACATATGAACTATAGTGACATCAGCAGTTCATGAGACCTATACACATATGAACTATAGTGACATCAGTAGTTCATGAGACCTATACACATATGAACTATAGTGACATCAGTAGTTCATGAGACCTATACACATATGAACTATAGTGACATCAGTAGTTCATGAGACCTATACACATATGAACTATAGTGACATTAGTAGTTCATGAGACCTATACACATATGAACTGCCTTTCATTCTTATCCCTCTACCCTCTCCTCCGGGGGTAGTTGGGGGGGGGGGGGGGGGAGGGGTACGGTGGTCTTTCAAAATGAATCCGGTACAAATTGTATCCTCGCCTTCAGGAAATTCTGCCTTTGTCATGTCCTCTTTTCTTTCACTCTCTCCACACTGTTCTCCCCCCACTCTTTCCCTTTCCGCTTTTTTTCTTTTTGCACGTCGCCCATTTTTTTCCGCCTTAGTGACCATTCTCCTGTCTCTTGTGTGTTTCTTTTTTGTTCTTTCACTTTCCACGTTTTTTTTTTTTTTTTTTTTTTGTCTGGTCAAATATGTCAGGAATTCTAGTACAATCCGGCGTCTAGGTAGAGAGGCGGTAAATAGCGTACAGAATGAACTCTAGCCATGACGAACATTACGCTCCTTTAGAAACTATCACGACAATACGGCAGCCCCTCACACCGGGGTGTAGCCTTGAAATAACATCCCCCAGGCCCTCACACCAGGGTGTAGTCTTTAAGTAACATCCCCAGGCCCTCACACCAGGGTGTAGTCTTGAAGTAACATCCCCAGCCTCTCACACCAGGGTGTAGCCTTGAAGTAACATCCCACAGCCTCTCACACCAGGATGTAGTCTTGAAGTAACATCCTCCAGCCCCTCACACCAGGATGTAGCCTTGAAATAACATACCCTAGCCCTCACACAGGATGTAGTCTTGAAGTAACATCCCCCAACCCCTCACACCAGGGTGTAGCCTTGAAGTAACATCCCCAACCCCTCACACCAGTGTAGCCTTGAAGTAACATCCCCAGCCCTCACACCAGGGTGTAGCCTTGAAGTAACATCCCCAGGCCCTCACACCAGGTGTAGCCTTGAAGTAACATCCCCCAGGCCCTCACACCAGGTGTAGCCTTGAAGTAACATCCCCCAACCCCTCACACCAGGATGTAGTCTTGAAGTAACATCCCCAACCCCTCACACCAGGGTGTAGCCTTGAAGTAACATCCCCAACCCTCACCCAGGGTGTAGCCTTGAAGTAACACCCAATCCTCACACCAGGATGTAGTCTTGAAGTAACATCCCCCAACCCCTCACACCAGGGTGTAGCCTTGAAGTAACATCCCCCACCCCTCACACCAGGATGTAGTCTTGAAGTAACATCCCCCAATCCCTCACACCAGGGTGTAGCCTTGAAGTAACATCCCCCAATCCCTCACACCAGGGTGTAGCCTTGAAGTAACATCCCCCAATCCCTCACACCAGGATGTAGCCTTGAAGTAACATCCCCAACCCTCACACCAGGTGTAGCCTTGAAGTAACATCCCCCAATCCCTCACACCAGGGTGTAGCCTTGAAGTAACATCCCTGGGCCCTCATCCTGCCCCAGCCTCCAGTAGGCCTGATTCCGTCACACACACCACCCGGGGCCAGCGGTTCCCGGCGGCATTCTGCACGTCCTTCCCACTCACCAGCCTCTGCCACACCCCGGAGGACCACCTCATCACGCACAGACTGCCGCCGTCCACCACGAACAGGTCGCCCCGCCCGTTAGACGCCACTTGCACGGGCATCTTCACCTCCGCGTGCCTCAGGATCTCCACCAGGCTTCCCGACCTGCCGTGGATCTTGAACACCTGGCGGCCGAGGGCGTCCGGGACCAGCAGGTGCTCACCCACCACGCACATGACGCCCGGGGCCCTCAGCAAGGGCAAGGTCAAGGAGGTGGCCAGGGTCTTCAGCAGGACGCCGCTCCGTCGGATGACGTCCACGGTGGCGGGAAGCTGTCCGGAGGTGTTTGGCCGGCGCTGCGGGGCGCCGAGGATGAGCGTGTCGTCATCGACGCCTTCCACCACGTTGACGTAGTCTCGGCGAGTGGAGATGCTGTGGCTTAAACGCATCTCTCTGACGTCCAGCAGCAGCACCCTCTTACAGCCCGTCACCGCCACGAGGCCGTCAGAAAGGAGCGCCATGGATTTAGGAGCGCAATCCATCTTGTAGGACCGGAGCGTCGTCAGGTCCGACAGTGACGTCAGCGCCTTGATCTCCTGGTTGGCCGCGTCAGCCATCACGTAGTGTCCGTCCCGTGTGAGCAGCACGTGCGTGACGTCAGGGCTGTGGCTGTCGTACGGGGCGAGGGTGGTGTCGGTGTCGAACTGCTCACTGCTGGCGATGGCGGTAAGGGGTGTGGGGAAGGGCTGAGCTGTGGACATGGCCGTGTCACAGATTAATTGATTGATTATTGATTGATTGATCTTTAATACGCAAGGATGAAGAGTTTAGGCCAAAGCCTAGTCTTACAATCTGTCCATGTCATGCATACATTATTTCAACACATATTCGCACTGACAATTCAACATAGCAACACTCTAAACTAATTCCACAATGATAAGCAGACTACTTATAAACGTAACAATGACATGGCGGGTAGTCCAACAGAAAGAAAGAAACAAACAAGCAAACAAACAAAAAGCACAGAGAAAGGTCGGCGGAGGGGGGCAGAGAGAACGGTAGGTTGGGGGAGGGAGAAGAAGGACGGCAGACAGAGTGTGTTCCGTTCTCCGTTCATCCAGTAGGAAGACAGTGTAATGCTTCAACATCTTTACTGCTTGCTCTCTGATTCACTACTGACTCGAGATGGCCACTGTTGATCACGATTCAGATTTCTTCGAGACTGATCACTTGCGAACAAGAGAATCCAGAGAAGTTGCAAACAAGAGAATCCAGAGAAGAAGATGTTTGAAGAGACACATGGCAAGACATGGAATCCCGGAACGCTCGACAACGGACAGCGGGGCTCCGTTTACGGCCACCCAGTTTGAACATTTCAGCAAAACACACGGATTCGAACACATGACAAGTCGCCCACATTACTCGCAGTCCAATGGGAAGACAGAGAGTGCAGTGAAGGCAGCGATGTGCATGAAAAAAGCCGAACACAACCATCAAGATCCCTTCCTAGCTCTACTGGAGTTAAGAAACATGCCTACAGAGACTAAACAGTTCACATGCTCAAAGACTTTTCGGGAAAAGAACGAGAACTCAAGTGCCAACTTCGAAGACATTACTCAAACCTTCAACCGTATCAGTCAAGAAAGAGTTAATCACCAGAAAACTGGAGCAATCACATTACAGTAAACGTGCAGTAGAGCTGATAGAACTGGTTCCGTGGACAGATTGTGAAGTTCCAACCGCCTGGATCCAAACAGTGGATTAGCTCCAAAGCAGATCGATAAGTGAACGTCCGGTCATACAACATTCGTACGGAGGATGGACATCATTTCCGAAGGAATCGTCGACAATTACAAGACACACTACAGAGAGAGCTCCAGCAACCAACCAATCCTGATGGACGGATTCTGGGATTGAAGCATTCAGGAAAGCAACTGCAAAACACCACACCTTCAAAACAGACGGCAGAAGACACGTCAGTGGAACAGCCTGACCAAGATTTGCCACGGTCACCTGATACGATATAGAGTGAGTGAGTGAGTTCTTTAATTTAGAGTGTTCACACTTGGTGATATTAGACTAAAAAAGAAAAATGATTTTTAAAAAAATAAAAAAGGGAGCAAAGGGAAGGGGAGCGTTTATGAAAATCTATTAATTTGGTGCATGGAAAGCACTTTTGCTATTTGCACAATTTCTGTGGGTTTGTGGGTTATTGTTTTAATAGAATCGTGTACAGTCATATCCACGTTCGATTCTTTATACAATGAAGTTAATATTGAACAATGAAAAAGAATATGGTCCACTGATAGAAGATTTGAACAATCACATACTACACTTTGGGAAAACTTGGTTTTCCACGAATTCAGTTGAAGCTTGTATATTAAAGATGACAAATATCATGGACATGATAAGATTTCATACTTCTCTGGAAGGTGTTCACCGTTCACGCATTTTTCTAAAAGCGAATTAATTTTTTTAACATCAAGTTTTACATTACTCTCAGGTGTTTTTCTTAACGCACCATCTTTAGCTAATTCATCTGCTGTTTCATTACCAGATATGCCACAGTGTGATTAGTTAGTTAGTTAGTTAGTGTTTATAGGGTCCAGCGGACTACTAGGAGCCAAATCAGGACCTCAGCTATCATATCTAAGTCTCTAGATACAAATACCCACACTAGTATTAATACATCGCTTAAAATTTATGAGGACAAAAGCACAATTATCTGTTCAACTCCGACGACACCTGTATACATAATTAAAACACTATATTTTATAAAATAAGTTTACCTCTTTCAAAAAAGAAAAAATAAGATCTACTGAAATCTCACGAAAAAGAACTGATAAATCACTGGTGGAAAAGAACTTCTCTCTGATACACATCAAATCAGCACATTCTGTCAAAAAATGATTAACACTGAACAAGCTGTCACACGCAACACACCATGGGGGGTCTTCCCCTCTGAGAATCCAACTGTGCGTTATATAGCTGTGCCCAATATGTAACCGTGACAAAACCGACTCCTCTTTACGGTTACGTACCACCGATGGGAAAGGATTGGTTAAATCTGGGCAAATTTTAAACAATTTATTATGAATTTGATTACACCATTCACTCTGCCACAGTTCACGACAATACAAACTAGATTTATGACGTAGATCAGAGTGAGGAACAAACTGCATAGGCCTCCTGGAAAACTTGCACCGAGAGCTTGTTTGGCTGCTTTGTCCACCACTGAGTTACCATAGATTCCCATGCCACAGTGTGATGGAATCCAGCAAAAAGGTACCCCAATTCCTTCCAACATAACATGTATGTAATGTCATATTTCAAAAAGTAAATCTTTTCTTATTTTTGATTCCCAGTTTTGCGAGATAGAGAACAACAAGAGGAGAAAGAAGAATGTTGGACATGATTCACGAGCAGAAGGGACCGATGTGGGGACTTCAGCAAAGCCACCTGCCCACGGTGCATCACACCGGCCGCCAGACACCACACCGACACGGAGAGGACAACCTGAGCTGGTCAGTTCTCCTTACCGGACAAGGTCTGGCAGACAGAGCAAGAAACCAGATTTCCTGAATGACAAATGAAACTGAAGACTTGACCTTATCAGATAAACAGAAACACTGTGAAACATGGACATGATAATGATGATGATGATTGGGGAAGAACAATATTTGATTTTTTTTTTGTTCTCTAAAGAAAGGGGGGTGTGACGTTAATTTTACAGCTGACGTGACGTTAGTTTTACAGCTGACGTGATAGTTTCAGAAAGTGTCTTTTTACGTCAAAAACAAGATCTCGAGTCAATTGTGAATCAGGGAGCTGGAAGTAGAGATGTTGAAGCATTACACTGTCTTCAGACTTGAATGAACGGAGGATGAAACTGAGGGGGAGTGGGGATGAGCGATTTAATAACGGAAGGTGACATGTTTAGACGGTGTATTTAAAGTATGGTTTACAGAAAACTTTGCGAATGGGCGATTAATGATTTCAATCGAATAGTCAAATTATTGAGACATAAAATGTTTACGTAAATGCTTCTTGAAAAGTTTTAACGTATTCGTATTTTGTAGACTCGGTGGAAGTGAGTTCCAGATACATGGTCCAGAGTAAGATAAGCTTGTTTTGTATTGATCAATGCGTTTAGCTGCAGACATTATTGATGACGTCTTACACGACACAGCAGCATGGGATATCAATAAATTTCAATACATCAGATTCAGTACGTTAACGGAGAGATCTGGTAAGAAAGGGGGTCTGAAAGGAATCTTTCCCAGAACTTGATGACCCAGTCCCAATCTCTCCACTAACCTAGCTTGTCGAGGGCGGCCTTCAGGTCTGCGTAGGCTTTCATCGTGTCCAGCGTCTGCTCAATGTCCACGCACTGCTCTCGCACGTGACGGAGGCGCCGGGAGAAATCGGACACGCGCACTTTCTTCTCGTCGTCGTACGAGCTAAGCCCCACGACGTCAAGCCCGCTTGTGACGTCAGCACCAGCAAGTCTGGAGATGTAGAGAGCCAGGATTCTCTCTATGGTCTTCGACCCCTGCACGAAGGAGTCCAGCTTCTGGTGGAAGAGCTGCGCGGATTGAGTGACCTGCTGCAGCCGGCTACACGCGCTGTTCAGATGCTGGACTTGCTTGTGGAGCCAGTCCTTGCTGTCCGGCGATGTGGACTTGGCTGCTTTGTCCGGTCGCTGGATAGTTTGACTGGACGCTGTACCGGTTGGTGATGTTGGGCCAGGGTGTGTGACCTGACCCGAGGTCATCACGTTGGGAATGTTCCGCCTGATTTGCTGGCTGTTGTCTGCGGCATCACGCCCTGCAGAGTGACCTTCTTGTCGTTGGACGTGCGTGCTGCCCGGTGAGACGGCATAAGAGGGGTGGGCAGGCTGACTCAGGGAGGTGGCGCTGACCTCAGCTGTGCTGTACCAGTGCTGGTGATCTTGGAAGCACGACTGGCACGTCTTGGCCCAACAGTCACTGCAGATCTGGGTGGCCGGGAGCTGCCCACACGCCCGGCATGGCGTCTCCCCCTCCTCCTCCTTCACCCTCGCCTTCACCAGGTCCTGCAGGACGAAGTCCGTGCCCAGCTGCTGAGCCAGTTCACGTGCCATGCGGCGTTCAGGCGGCAGCATGTTCTGCCCCTCTGTCCGTGCCTGCCCGGCCCGCGGCGATGGCAGCTCACTCTTCCCGCACCGAGCGCACGGCTCCTTCATGTGCACCATGCGGGACAGACACGACCTGCAGGTCACGTGACCACACGGCAGCAATATGGCGGCCATGCAGGGCATGTTGGGGAAGCATTGCGGACAGTCCGTGAACTTCCTGTCCCCCCGGCGTGCCGCTACCCGGGACATGGACGAGGAGAGCGATGACGCAGCTGACGAAGTCACTGACGTGGAGGCTGACCGAGAAAGTGACGAGGTCGTCGGTGCAGAAGCTGACGTGGAAGCCGAGTCAGTCACCGGTACAGGGACTGATGCACGGACTGGTTTCCGAGCTGAGGCACACCCTGATTGGGAAACTGATGGTCGAGCAGCTTTGGATGCTGCTGGTGAGTCACACTTCAAACTGGAAGCTGGTGCGTTGGGCGATTTTGAAGCTGCTGACTGGGGTGTCTTGGAAGGTGGTGAGTAAGGTGATTTGGAAGATGGTGAGTAAGATGATTTGGAAGGTGGTGAGTAAGATGATTTGGAAGGTGGTGAGTTAAATGATTTGGAACGTGGTGAGATGGGTGATGTGGAAGGCACCGAGATGGGTGAATTAGAAGATTGTGTGTGGGATGATTTGGATGGTGGTGTGTGGGGTGGTTTTGAAGCTGAGGAGTGCTGTGATTTTGAAGCTGAGGAGTGCTGTGGTTTTGAAGCTGAGGAGTGCTGTGATTTTGAAGCTGAGGAGTGCTGTGGTTTTGAAGCAGATGAATGAAGTGATGAGTGGCGAGATTTTGAAGCTGATGAGGCGGCTAATTTGGAAGCTCTTCTGTGGCGTGCTTCTTGGATGAGTGATCTAATCGTGGGTGAGGGCGGTGAGGCCATTTGTGTTGAAGCTTTTGCAGAGACTGAGGACACCGATGCAGACCCCCCCCTAGAGTGGGAACTCTACAACAGAATAAGATACCGGTTAATATTCAGCACTCCGAGTAATTCTTTTGCTTTTCAATCCTCGCACATTTGCGACAGAGGATCAGGCGCATGACTAACGATCCTGTTCTGATCCTCAAGACTATTTGAGTTGTGACTAACGATCCTGTTCTGACCTTCAAGACTATTTGAGTTGTGACTAACGATCCTGTTCTGATCCTCAAGACTATTTGAGTTGTGACTAACGATCCTGTTCTGATCCTCAAGACTATTTGAGTTGTGACTAACGATCCTGTTCTGATCCTCAAGACTATTTGAATTGAAACGCACAGTATCTCCGAATCGACGTATATTCAAAGATGTCAAGAATCCAAGGAAGAAACACCAGAAGATATCTGCGACCTATATACGTCCTTTAGAACAGTATCTGAGATACAATGCTATCGAACAAAAAGGCAGGAATAAAAGTACATGTGTGTTCACTATACTCGGTGTTAAAACACACAGAAATTGGGACATTTAAAAGATAAATTGAACAAAAAAATGAACTTGACAGCTAGGGTACAATCACGAATGGACCCAGAGCACGGAAATCGTCCACAGTGAATCCACGTCACAGATTTGTCACACAGATTTGTCACAGAGATCACCAACCAGCCAATGCCGTGGAGTGATGATGGACTACGCCTCAAAACTCTTTCTTCCCTCATCAGGGCCTCTCTGACCTGATGACCACAAAGCTCAGGACAGCTTGTTGGACTGCCCAGGGAGTGGCAACGTGGCGCACGTGCGAAATGACATCCACTCACCCGATGACACAAAATGATTTGGGCTCAGGGTGAGGTGGGGTGTGGAGGACGGGGTGGGGACAAGTGAGTGTGTGTGTGTGTGTGTGTGTGTGTGTGTGTGTGTGATCAATGAACACTGATCTTCCCCGTCAAATTGATGTGCTCTCAGGCCTACCTAGCAGTAGTAAATAGCCTTAGTAAGACTCGTGAATACACCGACCGCTCATCCGACCAGTCAAAGAATGCTTCTATTTTTAGTGCCGTGTGGGTGGATGAGTGGAATAATGACTGAACATAACGGGACAAGGTTTCCGTTTTTGACCTCGGGTCCTTGCACACAACATTCCTCTGGAAGATGTCATGGACTGCACACGGAAAGAATGTGAATTGACTAACTTGCTTACATCTCACATAGGTTTTCCCTGTCAGCCTCTCTCTCTCTCTCTCTCTCTCTCTCTCTCTCTCTGTGTGTGTGTGTGTGTGTGTGTGTGTGTGTGTGTGTTGGGCTAATTTGATTTCCGAACGGTGTCACTGTGTTGTTATTGGTGGGAAAAGACACTGGCATTCACTAAGTGGACAGGCTGTCAGTAGGCTGTTCAGTGGCCATGTGTCCCATCAACGCTACATATGGCTTGGGGTACTTTTGCATTGTTTTGTTTTAGTGAGCGCGTTTGCACGCGCCGATACACACTCTGGTGATGGCTGGAGTGCATCAGGTGTCAGGGAGAGACAGTACCTTTGGTGTCTGGCGGCAGCGTCCTCTTCAGGACGGACGGGCATCACTGGTTCTCTCCCCTGACACTCCACTCTTACGACTGGCCCCGGGCCCCCTTCCCCAGCCCACGTGACACGACACGGCTCGCTGGCAAAGACAATCCTGCAAGACACGCTTGAAGCAGGAAGGCGCAGAGGCAGGCAGAGAAAGAGCTGGTCGAGAACGTGACGGACTGGACCAACCTCAGGCTGCCAGAACTCCTGCGAGAAGCAGAGGACAAACCGCGATGGAGGAGGAGATTGATGGAGTTGTCCCTCATGTCCCCCCCCCCCCCGCCCCCCACCCACCCCACCCCTACGATCGCTTAGGTCAGGTGAATGAGATGAGATGATGAATCTGCAAATTCCTCCCCCCGCCCCCCACCCCACCCCACCCCTACGATCGCTTAGATGAGGTGAATGAGATGAGATGAAGTGAATGAGATGAGATGAGGTGAATGAGATGAGATGAGGTGAATGAGATGAGATGATGAATCTGCAAATTCCTCCCCCGCCCGCTCCTGCTTCCCCAAACACCGGCAACAACAACAACAGCAACAACAACAACGACAACGACGACGACCACAACAAAAACTACCGTACAGACAGTCAAAACGTGCGTGGCGTTTCTCGGCGGAAGAGTTCTGAGAGCATCACTATACTCTTAGGAGAGGGAACTTCTCTTCTTCTGAATACACGTTAGAAACAAAACAAAGCAAAACAAAACACTGCAACTCCACTGACCGTATATTCAGCTACCAACGTCCAATCTCAATAAACGTTGCAATGTTGTGCGCGGATAAGCTGGCGCAGTCCATTCGTTAGATCTCGCCAAAAGATAATTATTGTTCAGTTGCAGCTTATTGTCTGTGACTTGAGGAAAGATGGATTGTATTGGAAAACCCTTGCATTTCTTTCCTCAAATGATATGACTTTAGGAAAGATGGATTGCATTGGAAAACCCTTGCATTTAGGAAAGACGGATTGTATTGGAAAACCCGTGCATTTAGGAAAGATGGATTGAATTGGAAAACCCTTGCATTTAGGAAATATGGATTGCATTGGAAAACCCTTGCATTTAGGAAAGATGGATTGCATTGGAAAACCTTTGCATTTAGGAAAGACGGATTGTATTGGAAAACCCTTGCATTTAGGAAAGATGGATTGTATTGGAAAATCCTTGCAATTCTTTCCTCAAATGATATGACTTTAGGAAAGATGGATTGCATTGGAAAACCTTTGCATTTAGGAAAGACGGATTGTATTGGAAAACACGTGCATTTAGGAAAGATGGATTGAATTGGAAAACCCTTGCATTTAGGAAATATGGATTGCATTGGAAAACCCTTGCATTTAGGAAAGATGGATTGCATTGGAAAACCTTTGCATTTAGGAAAGACGGATTGTATTGGAAAACCCTTGCATTTAGGAAAGATGGATTGAATTGGAAAACCCTTGCATTTAGGAAAGATGGATTGAATTGGAAAACCTTTGCATTTAGGAAAGACGGATTGTATTGGAAAACCCTTGCATTTAGGAAAGATGGATTGAATTGGAAAACCCTTGCATTTAGGAAAGATGGATTGAGCTGGAAAACCCTTGCATTTAGGAAATATGGACTGAATTGGAAAACCCTTGAATTTAGGAAAGATGGATTGAATTGGAAAACCTTTGTATTTAGGAAAGATGGATTGAATTGGAAAACCCTTGCAGTTAGGAAAGATGGATTGAATTGGAAAACCTTGCATTTAGGAAAGATGGATTGAACTGGAAAACCCTTGCATCTAGGAAAGATGGATTGAATCGGAAAACCCTTGCATTTAGGAAAGATGCATTGTATTGGAAAACCCTTGCAGCTAGGAAAGATGGATTGTATTGGAAAACCCTTGCATTTAGGAAAGTTGGATTGAATTGGAAAACCCTTGCATTTAGGAAAGATGGATTGTATTGGAAAACCCTTGCATCTAGGAAAGATGGATTGTATTGGAAAACCCTTGCATTTAGCAAAGATGGATTGTATTGGAAAACCCTCGCATTTCTTTCCTTAAATAATAAGAAACTTTAACAAAAACAAACAAAATCCCCTTGAATTTTCTAAAGTACATCTTGTACATTTTAAAATTAATTCCACACTTGTGCAGTCTGTGACAATATAACATTTCCTCAAGTTCGTGTGCATCTGTCTCAAGAGGATTTTTTTTTTGGTGAAAATATATATACATTTTTTTATTTTTATTGTACGTTGTCGGAGTAAATGTATGTCATCCAAACCATTGAAGACCCCCCTTTTTTTTAATGTTTGTATCAAATCTTCTTTTGGTTGTCTTGCTCTGAGTGTAAATTTAGATATGAAAAGAAAGCAACCCCTATCCCATCTCCCCCCCCCCCCCCCCTACTCCCTTCACACTCACGGTCGGATCAGTGAGCCAGGGGAGGAGATTGACCCGACATTTGCAACTCTGGTCCATTTGTCTGTGATGAGGAAGAGAGGGAAACAGAAGTAATAAACAAGAAGACATTTGGAACTCTGATCCATTTGTGATGAGGAAGAGAGGGAAACAGAAGTAATAAACAAGAAGAGAATCATCAGTTCAGGGGAGGGGATTGTTGAGTGAAAAAAGGGGGCTGAGTAAAAGTCAAATTCGAGAGGAGGAAAATTCGGGTTAAAAAAAAAGGAAAAGAATAAGAATGGATGACCACGTGAGTGAGAGCGTGTGTCTCGGTGCGTGTGTCTGTGTGTGCGCGTATGCCTGTGCGCGCGTGTCAAGGTACGTGCACGTGAAATAGAGTTTGCCTCGTCATATCTGGTTATTCATTCTGCAGTGAATCTCTCTCTCTCTCTCTCTCTCTCTCTCTCTCTCTCTCTCTCTCTCTCTCTCTCTCCTCTCTCTGTGTGTGTGTGTGTGTGTGTGTGTGTGTGTGTGTGTGTGTGTGTGTGTGTGTGTTTTCGTTCCATGGTTGAGTGATCCAGCGGTCCACATGACTTTCATGTAAGATTTAAACACTTTGATTTTCCTGAAGTTGCTGTCAGTAGCAACATGATTCTGATGTATCTGTGCACACTGGAATCGTGAAGCGCGCTTCATTTGATGCCCAAACATACGCGCAGAATGAAGTTCTTAGTTTATCGCTGAAATGTTGTGTTGCTAAAAGACTCCAGGATAATCGAACAGCGAAGCACTTGAACAGTATGGTAGCCTACAAATGCATCAGCTAGGATGAGAACATGATTCTGTTACCGTTTTTGATTACCCCGCACGTGGCAGCCACCTCGACTTGGGATTTCGGAGACTGATGGTGTTATGTAGGCTTGTCACGACTGAAGGCAATCCACACATAACTATGCAGAGCGTACAACATTTTATGTGCTAGGATTCTAGCCTATCAGTGGTTTGACACACTTAACCAAGGCGGTTGAAGCGATTAGAAAGATATAGATTTCAACGGTGTCTGATCGTGTGTATTCACGACGACTTGAAAGCATGAACAGGTGCGGACTGAAGTTCGCTCAGACAGGCCAGGCACGCCACGCATACGGTCACACGATCGATGCCAACAAACGACCGCCGTTACGAACAAGCCAAAAAACCACACATAAACACACAACCGAGTGATTTAGTGATCTGTCACATTTTCGCAATATGCCGGCAATAACGAAAAAGCGCACAATATTCTCATAAGCCCAAAGAATAATCAAATATTCAACAAATTTATGTAGCTCATAGTAATTTAGCTGCTGACAATGCAACAGATTGATGTTCTTGCTGTATGCGACATGATTCTATGTCTTGCTGATAGCAACAGATTGATATCAACTGTTCTGGATCTGGTGCAGCAACAATCATGATCTTCGTCAAAACAGTCAATACGGCTATAATGATTTCTGATGTATCTGTGTGTCAATAGCAATGATTCTGATGTATCTGTGCTGTCAAAGCAACATGATTCTGATGTATCTGTGCCCAATAGCAACATGACTCTGATGTATCTGTGCATCAAAGCACATGATTCTGATGTATCTGTGCCTCACATAGCAACATGACATATCTGTGTATCCGTTGTGTATTGTGCAATAGCAACAGATTCTGATGTATCTGTCTGTCAATAGCAACATGATTCTATTCGATGTATCTGTGCGTCAATAGCAACATGATTCTGATGTATCTGTGCTGTCAATAGCAACATATTCTGATGTATCTGTGCCGTCAATAGCAACATGATTCTGATGTATCTGTGCCATAAGCAACATGATTCTGATGTATCTGTGCCGTCAATAGCAACATGATCTGATGTATCTGTGCCGTCAAAGCAACATGATTCTGATGTATCTGTGCCGTCAAAAGCAACATGATTCTGATGTATCTGTGCCGTCAATAGCAACATGATTCTGATGTATCTGTGCCGTCAATAGCAACATGATTCTGATGTATCTGTGCTGCCAATAGCAACATGATTTTGATGATCTGTGCTGTCAATAGCAACATGACTCTGATGTATTTGTGCTGTCAATAGCAACAAGATTTCGATTATCTGTGCCGTCAATAGCAACATGATTCTGATGTATTTGTTGGTCAGCAGAATGATTCTTCTCTACAGTGCTGGCAGCAGTAGAATGATACAGCTGCGTGATGGTTGTCACAGCAGAATGATTGTGCTGTGTTAGCACTGTCGGCATTAGAAGGGTTGTGCTGTATTCGCACTGTCGGCAGTAGAATGATTCTGCTGTGTTGGGCTGTCAGCAGATGAATGATTCTCCGGCGTTTGAGCTGTCTGCAGCAGATTGATTTTGCTGTATTTGGGCTGTCTAAAGTATTACGATTTTGCTGTATTTGGGCTTCCGCAGCATTATGATTTTGCTGTGTTTGGGCTGTCCGCGGCATTACGAATTTGCTGTACAGGGGCTGTCCGCAGCATATTGATAAACAGGAGCTGGAGTTCACATGTTTATTTAAATGCCTCACTCCACCCTAACCCTCTTCTGTCTGTCTGTCTGTCTGTCTGTCTGTCTGTCTGTCTGTCTGTCTGTCTTCTCTCTCTCTCTCTCTCTTTGTCTCTCTCTCTCAGTTTGGACTTCAACACTGTCAAATCATCATACAGATATGAACATGTTAAAAATAACTGATAGACTCGTCAAATCATCATACAGATATGAACATGTTAAAATAAACTGAAGAAACATCTATACATTTGTGTCTATATCATCGAACGCTTGTAATTGTATCCATGTTGAACATCGCACCTAAATTAATCAAATGGTTTGATATTTTTTTTAGTCGGACCATCTACTCTTATATCAAAGACCATCTGGACATCTGTCAATAATATTCATAGAATAACATTCAAAATGCTGGTCCTTGATGCTGTGAATATCACTCATAGAATAAAATTCAACACGGATGCTGCGCCCATGATGCTGCCAATGATATTGATAGAATAAACATTCAAAATGGCGTCCTAGATGTTGACTTTCCTGTACAAATTGTCTGTTTTCTTCCTTTTTTTTCTTCGGCGGTTGGTGCTTTGGTTTTAGTATTTTGTTTTCATCGATCTGTAAGCGCGATTTTTGCTTGAACTCACACAGCTGCGATCAGTCGTTCGTTTTCAATTGCATGCACACCTGTATTGAATACTCGTGAGCATTGAAGCAAAATAGATGTTTCTTCTTCAGCCTTGATATGTACATTAAAACATATACAAAGGTGCGCGCCCCCCCCCACCCCCCCCCCCCCCCACACAACACGCACGCACACACACACACACACGTACACACACATGCACACACACACACACACACACACACACACACACACACACACACACACACACACACACACACACACCAGAGTGGGATTTGAATGACCATTGTCCCGGACGAATCGCCAGATTGACTGCCTGCAAGGTTCTGAAACGTCCAATTCCACTCTGCTCATAGCCCAGTAATCCACACATAACTATGCAGAGCGTAACAACATTTTTATGTAGCCTAGGTATTCTAGCCTATGTCAGTTGGTTTGACACAGCCTTAAGCCAAGGCGGTCTGAAGCGATTTAGAAAGATATAGATTTCAACGGTGTCTGGACTCTGTGTGTATTTCACGACGTCAGCTTGGCCAAGAGCACGTGAACAGCGCTGCGGAGAGACTTGTGAATGTGCTTCGCTTCAGAATCAATGGCCAGGCACGCTTCACGTTCATACGGGGGTCAACCATTTGTGTCTGATCGATTTGTCCCAAGGGGGGCAAAACAGACCGCCGGTTTACTGGAAACAAGCCAAAAAAAAAAAAACACACATAAACACACAACATTATGTACACCGTAGTGCTTATTTAGTGGACAATGCGAACAGATGTGCACATTTTTCGACATAATTATATGTCTTTTCCAGATGTTACAATTAACGGACATGAAGTGCGCAAAACAATATTTTCATAATGCCGTCAATAGCAATATGATTCTGATGTATATATGGTGTCCATAGCAGTATGATTTTGATGTATTTGTGCTGTCAATAGTAACATGATTCTGATGTATCTGTGCTGACAATAGCAACATGACTCTGATGTATCTGTGCTGTCAACAGCAACATGATTCTGATGTATCTGTGTTGTCAATAGCAACAAGATTTCGATGTATCTGTGCCGTCAATAGCAACATGATTCTGATGTATCTGTGCTGTCAATAGCAACATGATTCTATTCTGATGTATCTGTGCTGTCAATAGCAACATGATTCTGATGTATCTGTGCTGTCAATAGCAACATGATTCTGATGTATCTATGCCGTCAATAGCACATGACTCTGATGTATCTGTGCCATCAAAAGCAACATGATTCTGATGTATCTGTGCCGTCAATAGCAACATGATTCTGATGTATCTGTGCCGTCAATAGCAACATGATTCTGATGTATCTGTGCCGTCAAAAGCAACATGATTCTGATGTATCTGTGCCGTCAATAGCAACATGATTCTGATGTATCTGTGCCGTCAATAGCAACATGATTCTGATGTATCTGTGCTGCCAATAGCAACATGATTTTGATGTATCTGTGCTGTCAATAGCAACATGACTCGATGTATTTGTGCTGTCAATAGCAACAAGATTTCGATCTATCTGTGCCGTCAATAGCAACATGATTCTGATGTATTTGTTGGTCAGCAGAATGATTCTTCTCTACATGTGCTGGCAGCAGTAGAATGATACAGCTGCGTGATGGTTGTCACAGCAGAATGATTGTGCTGTGTTAGCACTGTCGGCATTAGAAGGGTTGTGCTGTATTCGCACTGTCGGCAGTAGAATGATTCTGCTGTGTTTGGGCTGTCAGCAGATGAATGATTCTCCGGCGTTTGAGCTGTCTGCAGCAGATTGATTTTGCTGTATTTGGGCTGTCTAAAGTATTACGATTTTGCTGTATTTGGGCTTTCCGCAGCATTATGATTTTGCTGTGTTTGGGCTGTCCGCGGCATTACGAATTTGCTGTACAGGGGCTGTCCGCAGCATATTGATAAACAGGAGCTGGAGTTCACATGTTTATTTAAATGCCTCACTCCACCCTAACCCTCTCTCTCTCTCTGTCTGTCTGTCTGTCTGTCTCTCTCTTCTCTCTCTCTCTCTCTTGTCTCTCTCTCTCAGTTTGGACTTCAACACTCGTCAAATCATCATACAGATATGAACATGTTAAAAATAACTGATACACTCGTCAAATCATCATACAGATATGAACATGTTAAAATAAACTGATAGAAACATCTATACATTTGTGTCTATATCATCGAACGCTTGTAATTGTATCCATGTTGAACATCGCACCTAAATTAATCAAATGGTTTGATATTTTTTTTAGTCGGACCATCTACTCTTATATCAAAGACCATCTGGACATCTGTCAATAATATTCATAGAATAACATTCAAAATGCTGGTCCTTGATGCTGTGAATATCACTCACAGAATAAAATTCAACACGGATGCTGCGCCCATGATGCTGCCAATGATATTGATAGAATAAACATTCAAAATGGGCGTCCTAGATGTTGACTTTCCTGTACAAATTGTCTCTGTTTTCTTCCTTTTTTTTCTTCGGCGGTTGGTGCTTTGGTTTTAGTATTTTTGTTTTCATCGATCTGTAAGCGCGATTTTTGCTTGAACTCACACAGCTGCGATCAGTCGTTCGTTTTCAATTGCATGCACACCTGTATTGAATACTCGTGAGCATTGAAGCAAAATAGATGTTTCTTCTTCAGCCTTGATATGTACATTAAAACATATACAAAGGTGCGCGCCCCCCCACCCCCACCCCCCCACACACACACGCACGCACACACACACACACGTACACACACATGCACACACACGCACACACACACACACACACACACACACACACACACACACACACACACACACACACACACACCAGAGTGGGATTTGAATGACCATTGTCCCGGACGAATCGCCAGATTGACTGCCTGCAAGGTTCTGAAACGTCCAATTCCACTCCTGCTCATAGCCCAGGTAATCCACACATAACTATGCAGAGCGTAACAACATTTTTATGTAGCCTAGGTATTCTAGCCTATGTCAGTTGGTTTGACACAGCCTTAAGCCAAGGCGGTCTGAAGCGATTTAGAAAGATATAGATTTCAACGGTGTCTGGACTCTGTGTGTATTTCACGACGTCAGCTTGGCCAAGAGCACGTGAACAGCGCTGCGGAGAGACTTGTGAATGTGCTTCGCTTCAGAATCAATGGCCAGGCACGCTTCACGTTCATACGGGGGTCAACCATTTGTGTCTGATCGATTTGTCCCAAGGGGGCAAAACAGACCGCCGGTTTACTGGAAACAAGCCAAAAAAAACAACACACATAAACACACAACATTATGTACACCGTAGTGCTTATTTAGTGGACAATGCGAACAGATGTGCACATTTTTCGACATAATTATATGTCTTTTCCAGATGTTACAATTAACGGACATGAAGTGCGCAAAACAATATTTCTCATAATGCCGTCAATAGCAATATGATTCTGATGTATATATGGTGTCCATAGCAGTATGATTTTAATGTATTTGTGCTGTCAATAGTAACATGATTCTGATGTATCTGTGCTGACAATAGCAACATGACTCTGATGTATCTGTGCTGTCAATAGCGACATGATTCTGATGTATCTGTGCTGACAATAGCAACATGACTCTGATGTATCTGTGCTGTCAACAGCAACATGATTCTGATGTATCTGTGTTGTCAATAGCAACAAGATTTCGATGTATCTGTGCCGTCAATAGCAACATGATTCTGATGTATCTGTGCTGTCAATAGCAACATGATTCTATTCTGATGTATCTGTGCTGTCAATAGCAACATGATTCTGATGTATCTGTGCTGTCAATAGCAACATGATTCTGATGTATCTGTGCCGTCAATAGCAACATGACTCTGATGTATCTGTGCCGTCAAAAGCAACATGATTCTGATGTATCTGTGCCGTCAATAGCAACATGATTCTGATGTATCTGTGCCGTGAATAGCAACATGATTCTGATGTATCTGTGCCGTCAAAAGCAACATGATTCTGATGTATCTGTGCTGTCAATAGCAACATGATTCTGATGTATCTGTGCTGACAATAGCAACATGATTCTGATGTATCTGTGCTGCCAATAGCAACATGATTTTGATGTATCTGTGCTGTCAATAGCAACATGACTCTGATGTATTTGTGCTGTCAATAGCAACAAGATTTCGATGTATCTGTGCCGTCAATAGCAACATGATTCTGATGTATTTGTTGGTCAGCAGAATGATTCTTCTCTACATGTGCTGGCAGTAGTAGAATGATACAGCTGCGTGATGGTTGTCACAGCAGAATGATTGTGCTGTGTTAGCACTGTCGGCATTAGAAGGGTTGTGCTGTATTCGCACTGTCGGCAGTAGAATGATTCTGCTGTGTTGGGCTGTCAGCAGATGAATGATTCTCCGGCGTTTGAGCTGTCTGCAGCAGATTGATTTTGCTGTATTTGGGCTGTCTAAAGTATTACGATTTTGCTGTATTTGGGCTGTCCGCAGCATTATGATTTTGCTGTGTTTGGGCTGTCCGCGGCATTACGAATTTGCTGTACAGGGGCTGTCCGCAGCATATTGATAAACAGGAGCTGGAGTTCACATGTTTATTTAAATGCCTCACTCCACCCTAACCCTCTGTCTGTCTGTCTGTCTGTCTGTCTGTCTGTCTGTCTGTCTGTCTCTCTCTCTCTCCTCTCTTTGTCTCTCTCTCTCAGTTTGGACTTCAACACTCGTCAAATCATCATACAGATATGAACATGTTAAAAATAACTGATAGACTCGTCAAATCATCATACAGATATGAACATGTTAAAATAAACTGATAGAAACATCTATACATTTGTGTCTATATCATCGAACGCTTGTAATTGTATCCATGTTGAACATCGCACCTAAATTAATCAAATGGTTTGATATTTTTTTTAGTCGGACCATCTACTCTTATATCAAAGACCATCTGGACATCTGTCAATAATATTCATAGAATAACATTCAAAATACTGGTCCTTGATGCTGTGAATATCACTCACAGAATAAAATTCAACACGGATGCTGCGCCCATGATGCTGCCAATGATATTGATAGAATAAACATTCAAAATGGGCGTCCTAGATGTTGACTTTCCTGTACAAATTGTCTCTGTTTTCTTCCTTTTTTTTTCTTCGACGGTTGGTGCTTTGGTTTTAGTATTTTTGTTTTCATCGATCTGTAAGCGCGATTTTTGCTTGAACTCACACAGCTGCGATCAGTCGTTCGTTTTCAATTGCATGAACACCTGTATTGAATACTCGTGAGCATTGATGCATTGAAGCAAAATAGATGTTTCTTCTTCAGCCTTGATATGTACATTAAAACATATACAAAGGTGCGCGCCCCCCCCCCCACCCCCACCCCCCCCACACACACACGCACACACACACACACACGTACACACACATGCACACACACGACACACACACACACACACACACACACACACACACACACACACACACACACACACACACACACACCAGAGTGGGATTTGAATGACCATTGTCCCGGACGAATCGCCAGATTGACTGCCTGCTAGGTTCTGAAACGTCCAATTCCACTCCTGCTCATAGCCCAGGTAACGGGTGTGGCCACATCAGGTGTTCCCCCCCCCCCCACCCCCACCCCCGCCCAACCCCCACACGTCTCCAGACCTACAGCAGGTAGTACTGACAGGCCAGGAACTGTCGGTGCCCGTCCTGCTCGTGCTTCCACAGCACCACGAAGCCAGACTCGGTGAGGCTCAGACCCATCGGGCAGTTGTAGTTCTTAGCCCCGTGCTGCAAGCCGTGGGTCAGCCACCTCGACTTTCCCGTCAGGGGGCGCACCAGCACGCCCTGGGATTCCTCGCCCACGAAGTAGAGTTGACCCTCCGTGTCGCTGAGGACCTGGCTGGGCGCCAGCAGATGTTCGTGCACGAGGGTCTGCAGGAGGTCCCCCGACGGCACGTGCAGCACGAATACCATGTGCGAGGACCGCTCCGGTACCAGCACGCTGTCGCCCACCACCGCCATCCGGCCCGGTCTCTGCAGACCTGGCAGCCGCCTACTGTCGGCCAACGTCCTCGCCACGTTACCCTCGTCGTCCAGGACGTCCACAGAGGCTGGGCCCTGAGAACTGCGCTTACAGTTGACGATGAGCGAGCCATCCACGGCTATCACCACCCCGACGTAATCCTTCAGGGTGTTCCGCCGGCTCTTCACGGCCAGCCTGTCCCCACCGAGGGTCAGCAGGCACAGCGAGTGGTCAGCCGTCACGGCAAGTCGCTGGTCAGCCAGGAGAGCCAGGCACCTGGGCCCGGGCAGGTCCACGGAGGTGGGCTGGGAGGGGTCGGAGAGCGGCATGAGGTGGACCCGGTTCCTGGCGGGGTCGGTCAGCACCAGCCGTCGGGTGGGGGTGACCAGCATGTCGGAGAAGTCGGGCTCGGGCCGCACCTGGCTGCCGGCTGGGTGCAGCAGCAGGACGGTGTGGGGGATGGCGGTCGGCGGAGCGGAACACTGCGTGCCTGGGGACACACCAGCCATGCGTGAAGGGCCACGTCATTGATTCACCTAGACCCGCTTCGCCTACTTGTTAATGGTGCTCCCGTCCTCACTGACCACATGAAGAGATCAATTCTTGGTCCTGGGTTTGCCTCAGGGCCATTGTTAGTAGTCTGACAGGTGGAAAACATGTGATTCTTCACTGCTCTTGAGACTGGACGAACGGTTCGACAGTGCGTTCATGAGCGTGACTTTCCAGCGAATGTATCACAATTCAGGTTTCATCTCTCTCTCTCTCTCCTCTCTCTCTCACACACACACACACACACACACACACACACACACACACACACACACACACACACACACACACTCACTCACATGAACACACACACATACTCAAAGAGAGAGAGAGAGAGAGACAGACAGACAGACAGACAGACAGACAGACATGCATGATGTCCTTAAGGCAAAGACAGCGCAGCCCCCTTCCCCTCCCCTAAAGCCGTTGATGGACGTCTCATAAAACAAAGTGTTCATTTGGATTGGTTGTACAGTACTCTCTCTCTCTCTCTCTCTCTCTCTCTCTCTCTCTCTCTCTCTCTCTCTCTCTCTCTCTCTTTTACTCTCTCCTATTTTGTCTTGTGTGCCACTTAGTAGCATTACATCCTCCCCCCCCTCCCGTTCACCCTATCCCCACCCCACTGTCCGACTCCCCGTCTGTGGCAAATGTCTCTGTGTCTGCATATTCATGTATCTACGTGTCCTCATGTTCATATTTTATCAGTGTGTACGTGTTCCCATGTTTATGAACCCTTGTGGCTATAAGTTCCCACATTCACATGTCCCTGTGTGGGAGTGTTCCCACAGTGATATGTCCCTGTGTCGGAGTGTTTCCACAGTGATATGTCCCTGTGTCGGAGTGTTCCCACAGTGATATGTCCCCGTGTCGGAGTGTTCCCACAGTAATGTGTCCCTGTGTCGGAGTGTTCCCACAGTGATATGTCCCTGTGTCGGAGTGTTCCCACAGTGATATGTCCCCGTGTCGGAGTGTTCCCACATTGAAATGTCCCCGTGTCGGAGTGTTCCCACATTGAAATGTCCCTGTGTCGGAGTGTTCCCACATTGATATGTCCCTGTGTCGGAGTGTTCCCACATTGATATGCCCCCGTGTCGGAGTGTTCCCACAGTGATATATCCCTGTGTCGGAGTGTTCCCACAGTGATATATCCCTGTGTCGGAGTGTTCCCACATTGAAATGTCCCTGTGTCAGAGTGTTCCCACAGTGATATGTCCCTGTGTCGGAGTGTTCCCACAGTGATATGTCCCTGTGTCGGAGTGTTCCCACAGTGATATGTCCCTGTGTCGGAGTGTTCCCACATTGTGATGTCCCTGTGTCGGAGTGTTCCCACATTGATATGTCCCTGTGTCGGAGTGTTCCCACATTGATATGTCCCTGTGTCGTAGTGTTCCCACACTGATATGTCCCTGTGTCGGAGTGTTCCCACATTGAAAGGTCCCTGTGTCGGAGTGTTCCCAAATTGAAATGTCCCTGTGCCGGAGTGTTCCCACATTAATATGTCCCTGAGTCGGAGTGTTCCCATATTTGGATATTCCTGTGTCCATGTGTTCCCGTGTTGACAATCCCTCTGTCTACGTTTTTCCGTGTTGACGTTCCCATGTATATGTGTATGTATGTATATATATATATATACACTACTAAAAACAATTGAAGTACCACCCCTAATTTTTGTATGCAATTTTTAAAAAGCTCTGATAAACCAATTAATATTGATAATTGAATAAACTCTGCTGGATAAGCTTACCCGGTTCTCAAATACTACTCCTCGTGCATTTTTGTTATGTTAAAGTCGGTCAGCAGTTATCTACCGCGTCGCATCTGAGGCAAAAAAATCCCGAGAAATTATCGAACTTGTGTCGCTCCCAGATTTTGACACAGACACAGCAAGAAAAAAAAATGTGATGCACGTGAAAGCAAGGTCTTTTCTGAGCAGAATTGCAATCAGTTAGCACATTTGACGGGTATAAAAAGTCGCGAAATTTAGGAAGATTTAACCATGCCTGCGAGACAACGACTAAGCAACACCGACAGAGGAAGAGCGATAGCATGGTACCAAGAAGGTATTGGCTTGAGGGAGATTGGTCGACGGCTTGGAGTGAGTCACCCAGTCATTCTGAGGCTCAGAGACCGTTGGCTTAACACTGGAAGTGTTGAAGAACAGCAGGGACGTGGACGGACGAGAAGCACCTCCAGACAGCAGGATCGGTTCATTGTTATCGCTTGTCTGAGAGACCGTTCAGCCAGTGCCACAGTACTCCGAGACCAGCTACGACAAGCCAGCAACGTCAACGTCAGTACCCAGACAGTTCGGAACCGGCTCCACGACGCCAACTTGAGGTCAAGGTCCCCAGCAGTGAGATCAATACTGACCCCAGCGCATCGAGCTCATCGTCGGGCCTGGGCAGCATGTCATAGAAGGTGGACAAGAGCTGAATGGGCAACAGTACTCTTCACAGACGAGTCAAGGTTCACCCTCAGGTTCAACGACGGGCGGGTTCGTGTCTGGCGACGTCCTGGAGAACGCTACGTTGACGCTGCCGTCAGGGAGCATGACCGCTATGGAGGTGGGTCCGTGATGGTGTGGGGTGGGTTCAGCCTACGTCACAGGACCCCCCTACACCGTGTTGAAGGCCGCCTGACCGGTGCCACCTACCGCGACACCATCATCCGCCCCCTTGTGATGCCCGCCCTGAGGGTAGTTGGCCAGGGCGCCCAGTTCCAGGACGACAACGCGCCGTGCCACCGCGCCGCCATCGTGAATCAGTTCCTACAAGGGCAGCAGGTGACAAGAATGGACTGGCCTGCCAGGTCACCAGATTTGAACCCCATAGAGCATCTGTGGGACGTGCTGGGGAGGCGAGTGCGGGCCCACAATTCTCCAGCAGACACCGTGGACCAGCTGTTTCAGTTGCTGGAGCAGGAGTGGCAGGCGATCCCCCAGGACACTCTCCGCCGCCTGGTGCACTCCATGAGACGTCGATGTGACGCTTGTTTGAACGCGAACGGTGGTCATACCCGTTATTAACATCATGACATCTACCATAGACTCTTGTTACTTTTCATTTTGGGGGTATGCCTCTTTAATCAAGTGTAAAACAAAGATAATTTTTTGTCACGGTGTTTGAATAAATTTGAATGGATTGAGGAATAATAAAAATAAAATATTCAATCATTAAATTATGTTCAGCTTTGTTTTCTTTCGAATGACAGCAGTTTTCCTAAGTGGTACTTCAATTGTTTTGAGTAGTATATATATATATATATATATATATATAATTAAGGTTAAAAGACCTCTCAGTTTTCTAAAAATGCTCAACCAAGAATTGGGAGCGACACAACAGTTTAAAAGATTTAAAATATGGAAGTATAAAAACCACCCTACAAATCTGTTTCGAGCGGGAGCTCTCTTCAGGGAATGCGGAATTCCGCATTCCCTGAAGAGAGCTCCCGCTCGAAACAGATTTGTAGGGTGGTTTTTATACTTCCATATTTTAAATCTTTTAAACTGTTATATATATATATATATATATATATATATATATATATACATATATATATATATATATACATATATATATATATATATATATATATATAGAGAGAGAGAGA
>CM065739.1:3036167-3041167 GCA_033310375.1 Conus canariensis | reverse complement strand
GAGGAGGGGAGGATATCTCTTGGTGGTTCTGTGTGCTCTGGTGGCATTGTGCAAGGCGATTTTGTAGGGGTGGGTGGAATGGGGGGGAGGGGGAGAAGGGAGAGTGTGGGGGTTAGGTGATGAGTGAGAGAAGGGAGGTAAAAAAAAAAAAAAAAGAAAAGTCGAAGTAAGGGAAATAATCGCGTTTATTAGCTTGCGACGGTTGTTACCACAGGCATGCTCTCCTTGTAACGTCGATTGCTGCTGCGTGCGGACGCGCACTGTGTGTGTGTGTGTGTGTGTGTGTGTGTGTGTGTGTGTGTGTGTGTGTGTGTGTGTGTGTGAGGAGCGAGCGAGCGAGCGAGGAGAGAGAGAGAGAGAGAGAGAGAGAGAGAGAGAGGGGGGGGGGTTACTGGTTGTGGATTGGTTATTGGCTCAGTTGGTCCGTTATTCACTCAGTGATTGGCTCAGCTGGGTAATTCCTAAGTTGGATGGCAGACCACTTAACTGATTGCTGAGTAACCGCTTATTGGCTCATTAGAAAGGTTGTTCAGTCGGTTATTAGCTCAGTTGGTCGATTGCTCAGTTGATGATTTGCTCCGTTGGATTGTAGTTTAGATTTTTTGGTTGCTCACTTGGTTACTTGCTGCGTTGGTTAATTAGCTGATCAGCTCGGCTAGTTTGTTTTTCAGTTGAGTGGTCATTGTTTGGTTTCTTGCTAATTTGGATGCTTATTCTGGTTGTTGAATTGACAGGTAACTCGGGGTGAATTTGGTATTTGCTCAGTTGGATGGTTGGCTCAGCTGGTTGGTTGCTCATTTGCTTAGTTTCTCGGCCGGCTGGGTTGGTTACTCCGGTGGTTGGTTTTCAATGTGGCTGCTAAGTTGGTTAGTTGCTCAACCGTTTGGTTAGCTGACTGGTTGCTGATTTGGCTGGCTGCTCATTAGACTGGTAGCCCAGAGGACTGAAAGCTAAGGTGGCTGTTCCTGACTTGCTTGGCTCCTCAGTTGGTCGAGTACTCAGCTGGTTGACAGTTCATTTAATTTAGAAAGAGAGGGGGTTAGTTATCGCCAAGGACACAGACAAACATAGCACAGGACAAGACACAATGCATTTCGACCTCTTAGGTCTTCTTCAGGCGAAAACAAATAAAGCTTAGGACAGTGAAGATGAATATAGAAAAAAAACAACTCAGTTTATTTAATGATTTAATGTTGTTTGTTTTTTTTTGGTTGGTTGTTTGCAAAGTTGTTTGGTTGCTCACTTTGTCGGATACTCAAATGTTTGGTTGGTTGGTTGGTTGGTTGCTCTACGGTTAGTGCTATGGTTGCACCGCTCACCCATACCCTTGGAGCCAACACGCCAGAGGAGATCACGCCCTTAGTGCCGACACACGATCCTTCTTCCGTTCTGGCATCGTCAGCAATTCACAGCGAGCTGTGAAATTTAGACAACATAATATTGTTGATAAAGAAGGGGATCGCGACAGAGGTCAATGTCATTTTGGGGACTAGGTCACAGGTTGCTCTGGTGGTGTTCTTCAGTTATTTTAACGGATGCTCAGCCAGACATCACCGGGTTAAAACCTGTATACAACAAGAACTGCCTGAGGCGGTTGAGCTCCCCCCTCACCCTCCCCGTCCCCCCCCCCCCACTCCATCCACACCTCTCACCACTCCCTCGTGAAGGCTGCTGTCACCACCTCGGTTGGACGACACCGAAGACTTGACACGGTGTCCTCACGGAGATATGACACGGTGTCCTCACGGAGATATGACACGGTGTCCTCACGGAGATATGACACGGTGTCCTCACGGAGATATGACACGGTGTCCTCACGGAGATATGACACGGTGTCCTCACGGAGAGGGACGACACCGAAGACTTGACACGGTGTCCTCACGGAGAGGGACGACACCGAAGACTTGACACGGTGTCCTCACGGAGAGGGACGACACCGAAGACTTGACACGGTGTCCTCACGGAGAGGGACGACACCGAAGACTTGACACGGTGTCCTCACGGAGAGGGACGACACCGAAGACTTGACACGGTGTCCTCACGAAGAGGGACGACACCGAAGACTTGACACGGTGTCCTCACGGAGAGGGACGACACCGAAGACTTGACACGGTGTCCTCACGGAGAGGGACGACACCGAAGACTTGACACGGTGTCCTCACGGAGAGGGACGACACCGAAGACTTGACACGGTGTCCTCACGGAGAGGGACGACACCGAAGACTTGACACGGTGTCCTCACGGAGATAACATTGAGAAACTGAGGTCACCATGGGAACAGAGGATAAAGAAACACGATATATTTGAGACGATGTGTTACTATTCTGTCTCATAATTCATGAAGAAGATCGTGACAAAAAGTTCCATTTCATTTTGGGGACTGTCACGGGTTGCACTCGCGGTTTCTTTTGTAATATATCCTGGCGTCAACCAGGCTTGAGCTATACAGATACCTGCAGTGTTTGTTGGTCAGGAAACACGAAAGATATGCGTGGCTGATTGTGTGTGTGTGTGTGTGTGTGTGAGAGAGAGAGAGAGAGAGAGAGTGTGTGTGTGTGTGCGCGCGCGCGTGCGCGCGTGTGTGTGTGTGTGTGTGTGTGCGTGCATGTGCGTGCGTGCGTGTGTGTGTGTATGTGTGTGTGCGTGCGTATGTGTTTGTGGTGCGTGCATGTGCATGCGTGCGTGCGTGTGTGTGTGTGTGTGTGTGTGTGTGTGTGTGTGTGTATGCGCGCGCCTGAGCGCGCACGCGCATGCGCATCCAGTCTTCCCATCTGAACTCATATCACGTTCCCATAGTCTAGAAAATCCTACAAGCATATTCTTCTGACAGGATTTGACCCTGTGATCTTCTGTTCATTATCCGTGATGCGTACCACTGCACCACACAGGCACCGGTTCCTCGGCACAGCATTTTCTCGTTATTAGACGTAAATCAATCCACTGCGGTAAGTCTTACGTGGCCTTCTTCAGGTTCATTTCCGCCCCAGATAAAAGGCGCTCTGTCATTGGGCCACATCAGTCAGTGAAAATCATGGCAGACGACAACGTGATCGTCCTGTGCAGTTTGTTGGTACTGTCCATTTTCATCCCCTGCGGGGGAGAAGAAATCAGCGGCTCCGTGCATTTGAATTCAGGCGTTTTCGACAAGGTGAGAGGTGGTTTTCTTTTCTTTTTCATTTCTTTCTATCTTTCTTTGCAGTTATATTGTTGCTGTTTTGCCGACGGAAATAACCGCACGCTCTCTGTATCGATCATTACGAGAGAACAGCCAGAGAAGCGGTCTGAGACAGTGGCGGGTGGCTTCGGCGCGCGAGTCGTCACGACAGTTAGCGGCAGAGCGTCTTTCGATTGCTTGCTGGTGCGGCGTGAGGCCATCTTCGATCGATCTTCAACAGCCAGAAAGTCTTAGCAGTCGCTACCAATCGCTGGAACGTTTACAGTATTCCACGAATCACGTAGATCGACACATAAGTTCGCGTAGATAAATGAGAGAAGGAGAGAGAGAGAGAGAGAGAGAGAGAGAGAGGGAATGGAAACAATCCATTCTTCCGCTAAGAGAGAGAGAGAGAGAGAGAGAGAGAGAGAGAGAGAGAGAGAGTTGAAACAAACCTTTCTCCTGCTATGAGAGAGAGAGAGAGAGACAGAGACAGAGACAGAGACACAGAGGGAGAGAGTTGAAATAATCCATTTTCCTGCTAAGAGAGAGAGAGAGAGAGAGAGAGAGAGAGGAGAGAGAGAGGTAAAACAATCCATTTTCTTGCTAGAAGCGAGAGAGAGAGGGAGACAGAGACACAGAGGGAGAGAGTTGAAATAATCCATTCTCCTGCTAAGAAGAGAGAGAGGAGAGAGGTAAAATCATCCATTTTCTTGCTAGGAGAAGAGAGAGAGAGAGAGAGAGAGAGAGAGAGAGAGAGAGAGAGAGAGAGAGAGAGAGTTGAAACGATCCGTGCACTTGCTGAGAAACATCTCGGGAGCATAGTTTTGTGCATGTTTGTCTTTTAAAACCCTTTAGTCATATCTGTGAAAATAATGGCAGATCCTAAGCTTAGTCATATCTGTGAAAGCAATGGCAGATCCTAGCCTTTAGTCATATCTGTGAAAGCAATGGCAGATCCTAGCCTTTAGTCATATCTGTGAAAACAATGGCAGACCCTAGCCTTCAGTCATATCTGTGAAAGCAGTGGCAGATCCTAGCCTTTAGTCATATCTGTGAAAGCAATGGCAGATGCTAGCCTTTTGTCATATCTGTGAAAGCAATGGCATATCCTAGCCTTTAGTCATATCTGTGAAAGCAATGGCAGGTCCTATCGTGCTTGTGCAACATTGTCATGCTGAACGTTGTCAGAGAGTACCGCTTTATGTATTTTCGTGTCTCCTGTAATGTCTGCAAAAGACGTACTGGTCGAAAACGTGACTTGTCTGTTCTACTTTGTACATGCCACCAGCGATACTTTACACATCGTTTGGTGTGTTCCTTTGTGTTTGTCACGTTTCTAGTAACGCTGCTGCCTGTGTTTCACGTCTGCAACCTGCGACGTCAGAAGAAGACAAATAGGTCGAAAATTCGCTTTTCGGCTTTTTTGTTTTGTCTGTTAAATGAACGGTTCTTCGCTCTTTGTCTTGTGTGTGTATGTCACTGTATTTACGCTTGTTTTCAGTGAAACTGTTGTCTGTTTCAGCCTGTTATAAACTACCCAGTCTTTGGTTCAGATTCTGTGCCTTGTATTCTACGTAAACTTCGATGTGTCATGGTATGACTGTTGTCTAAAGGATTGGGGAAAAAAGCCAGATTTTGAGGGTAAAAGTGGAGTTTAGCTCTCCTTTCTGGCTGCTCTCCCCAGTCTTTTTTTTATATTTTTTTTAAAAACATTTTATTTCCTTCTTCAACAGAAGCATTTGTTATATCACATTATCAGTCATGATCCATCACAATGATTTTAAATGAAAAAATGTAGTTGTACATGTATCAGTGAGTGAATGGGATTCAGTTGAAGAGGTTT
>CM065739.1:3028667-3031167 GCA_033310375.1 Conus canariensis | reverse complement strand
AACGGTTGTAACGGCCTGTAACGGTTTTTCTTCTTTATGGAATATCTTAGAAAGTACTTGGCCAATTTATAAGCAGTTTGGATGATCTTGTGACAAATCGGAGCCTCTGTCCACATGTAAGTGATGTAATGCTGAAAATGGATTAAACAACCGTTATTCTGCCGTTATTTCTCATATATAGGTGGATTTTAATGAAATTTGGTGTATGGAAAGGTTATCACACACAAATGGCACTTCTGTATAGTGTTTCAAAATTTGACCGTTAAAAACCGTTATTCTTGACATATTGTCCGATTTGGATGAAATTTGATATGTACACAGGCTTTAGCCCAGTGAGGACTAAAATACCGGTTTCAAAAGTGTATATCGGTTATATAACCGTTAAACCGTTATTTTGCCGTTATTTTTTATATACTGGTGGGTTTTAATGAAATTTTGTATATAGAAAGGTTATCACACACAAATGGCACTTCCATGTAGTGTTTCAAAATCTGACCGTTAAAAACCGTTATTCTTGACATATTGTCCTATTTGGATGAAATTTGGTATGTACACAGGCTTTAGCCCAGTGAGGACTAAAATACCAGTTTCAAAAGTGTACATCGGTTAAATAACCGTTAAAACCGTTATTTTGCCTTTATTTCTTATCTCACAAAGCACTTGGCCGATTTATAAGCGGTTTGGAAAACTGGGAGTACGTTTATATGCTTCGCATCTTGTTTTTATTTATTTATTTATTTATTTTTCTATTTTTTAAGGGTTTTGTGAGTTTATTCCACAGATTTCCACCTGAATATACAAAACTGGATTTGTATAAATTGTTGCGTGGTCTAGGAATGGACAATAAATGATTATGTCACCAGCCGCCGTGGCGAAGTGGTTAGCGTCGCGGACTCTCGGCTGGGAGGTCGTGGGTTCGAATCCCATCAGAGTCATGTGGGTTTTTCTGTCCCGACCGGCTCCTACCCAGAGTTGAGTTTGCTGCGGACTCAGTTGGGAAGACTGGGACCACACAGTCGAGTTTCATCCACTTAATGGATGCGTTTCTGAGAGTGTTGCTCAAATTTCCTGACCAACACTGCAGGTGCCTGTATCTCTCGGGCCTTGTTGACGCCGGGATATATTATGAAAGGAAGCGTAGAGTACAGCCCTGTCATGTAGTCTCAGACCGAAATGGAAATCCGTAGCATCATCTTAATCATCCTTATTCTCATCGATCAGCATTAAAAAAGTCTCAAATTCTGTGGCCCTTCATGCCCTGCTCTCATGGTGACCTCAATTTCGATGTCCTCTCCACGTCTGTGGTCTTGGTTTGGTTCCGTCGGGGTCACCAGTATCGGCGAGTCCAGGGGGGCTGTCGTTGGACGGACGTGGTGGCGCCCTCCAGAGGGAGAGCTCATTCACGCCGGCTCCGCGACTAAGCAGTTATTATCGTCAGTAGGGGGCTTAGTAGGTGGTGTCCTGCGTATGTTAGATCAGAACAGGCGCCACTGAACACCACCGAAGTGACTCGGCAGCAGTGCAGTGTCTCATCCGGTGCGTTGCCTCTTGACGACTTGACATTGACTGCTCCCTGTGGATCGCCGGTGCCGGGGCTGCGGCGGGGCCGACCGGGCTGTGGCTGTAGACGGGGTGTCGGAATGAGCGGCGTGGGTGCACTGCCTCTGAAGTCGCGCAGAGGTTGGGACAAAAAAAAAAAAAAAAAAAAAAAAAAAAAAGAAGAAAAGAACAGAAAGAAAGAAAAAGATTATGTCTATGGCAATTGACTCTAAATGTTTCTGTAAACTTTTGGGGAGCTGTTCCATTAATAACGTTATGCATACAAAGGGCTTTATTGAAAAAGAGTCTGTTTGTGAAGGTTAATATTTTGAGTTGTTTGTAATCTTCATCAGTTAGGGAGCTCGATTTTAACAATACTAATTTCAATGCTCGTTTGTACAACGATGAATTAATTGTAGATTATGTTCACTACAGTTGTCCCTTGATGCATAATCAATTAATGACAAAATATGTGCACAGAAAAAAGTTTTCGATAATAGCCATCGAGGAAATTTTTTATCCGAGACAACTGGAATTTTTTTTGGAAAGGCGTTTTGCCAAGAATGTTATGTGTTCAGTCCAAGATAAATCTTTGTCAAAAATGACACCTAGTGTTTTCTGTGAACTGACTTCCTCAACTTTATTGTTGGATAAAGGCTGAAATAAAGGCTGAAAATTTGATTTCATTTTTTGTCGTTTTTGCCTTGTAGACACGTACATGCACTTTGTTTTAATAGCATTTAAAGACATATGGTGTGTGTGTGTGTGTGTGTGTGTGTGTGTGTGTGTGTGTGTGTGTGTGTGTGTGTGTGTGTGTGTGTACGTGCGTGCGTGCGTGCGTGCGTGTGTGTGTGTGTGTGTGTGTGTGTGTGTGTGGTGTTGCAGGTACTGGCCAAGTACAAGGCCGTGCTGGTGAAGTTCGACGAGACCTACCCGGTGGGGGACAAGCACAACGAGTTCA
>CM065739.1:2978667-3023667 GCA_033310375.1 Conus canariensis | reverse complement strand
TTCTTTTTTTTTTATTTTTGTTTGTTTCTTTTTCTCTTTCTCTCTTCCATTCTTTCTTTTTCTTTCTTTCTTTTTCTTTCTTTCTGTTCTTTTCTATTTTTTTTCTTTCTTTCTTCTTTTCCTTTCTTTTTCTTTCTTCCTTTCTTTTCTTGTCTTTCTCTCTTTCCTTTCCTTTCTGTCTTTCTTTCTCCCTCTCTTTCTGTCTTTTTCTTTCTTTTATTTTCTTTCATTGTTTTTCTTTCTTTTCCTCTTATTTTTCTCTTTTTTTTCCCATTTTTTTCTTTTTCTTTTTTTCCCCGTTTTGTCTGTCTATCTTTCTTTTGTTTTCTGTCTTTTTTCTTCCACTCTTTCGTCTTTTTCTGTCTTTTTTTCTTACTTTCTTTCATTTTCTTTCTTTGTTTGTTTTTCTTTTTAACATTTCTTTCTTTCTTTCTCTTTCTTTCATCCTTATTTGTTTTCTTTCATTCTCTCTTTCCTTTTTCTTTCCTTCTTTGTTTAAAAAAAAATTCTTTTGTCTTTCTTCCTTTTTGTTTTTACTCTCCTTCTTTCTTTTCTTTTCTTTCTCTCTCTCTCTTTTCTTTAACTTTCTCTCTTTCTTTTTGGAAGCCAGTATTCAATTTAGTTAAGGAGACGTCACTGCATGCGTAGAAGTCTACGACGTTGGGGTAGGTTAGTTCTGCCAGAAAAGTGTGCCCTGGTACTACAAGGGTGACTGTTACTTGCTAACCAGCTAACCGACTGACTAACTATTAGCTAACTGACTGACCTATCGACTGACTGACTGATTGACCCATTGATTATTTGTTGAGTGGCATACGGACTAACTTTTTAACTAATCAACTAGCCGACCGTCTAGGTAAGTTAATTAACTGAGTAGCTAACACGTTAACTAAGTAACTAACGAATGAACTACCTACCTACCTACCTACTAGCATACTGACCCACTCACTCACCCATTGACTCACCAATTGGATTGACTTAATGACTTACTTATCTGCTGACTAACATGCTTGACTGACCACCTAAAGACCGAATTAACTGACTTACTAACTGAACTGACTGACTCGGTGACAAGATTTCTGTTTTTCTGTGACAGTTCAGAAAATAGCGGCAAAGTTTGACGGGAACACAAAACTCAAAATCAGGGAAAATCACTCTCACGAGTATCATAAAAAGCAGGGAGGTTAATGTTGTTAATCTATCTATCATTATCTGTTTATATCTTTTTAAAGCTGCTTTGGTGGAGTGAGTGAGTGAGTGAGTTCATTAATTTAAAGTCTGTTCACACTTGGTGATATTAGACTTTAAAAAAAAAAAAAAAGGAAAAAAAGCAAGGGGAAGGGAAGCGTTTATAAAAATCTATTAATTTGATGCATGGAAAGCACTTTTGCTATTTGCACAATTTCTGGTTTGTGGGTTATTGTTTTGATAGAATCGTGTATAGTCACATCCACGTTCGATTCTTTATACAATGAAGTTAATATTGAACAATGAAAAAGAATATGGTCCACTGGTAGAAGATTTGAACAACTTTGGGAAAATTTGGTTTTCCACGAATTGAGACGAAGCTTGTATATTAAAGATGACAAATATCGTGGACATGATAAGATTTCATACTTCTCTGGAAGGTGTTCACTGTTCACGCATTTTTCTAATAGCATTGGTGGAAGCAAACTAAACATTCCACATACGTAACATGACGTAACCAATGACGTAAAATTGTGCTCGTCGTTTTATGATCACGTCATCTGTCGTAGTCCTCGGAAGATTGAACATACCGAAAATTCTTGTCCCATGGCGCCGCTGTTCAGAACAACTTCCCCCCCCCCCCCCCCCCCCCCCCCCCCCCCCCCCCCCCCCTGGCTAACTGATTGACTGACGGCAGGGAACTGCCTGTGAGTGACTTGGGTCATGCTCCAGACACACCTCAGGGTGAATAGAGGCCTGCGTTCACTTCCAGCCCCCCCCCCCCCCCCCCCCCCCCCCCCCTTTCCGTCACACTGAACGGGCGAGTTGTGGAGCGGGTCTATAGTCGTCCCATGGGGTGTTGTCCACCACGCCTCTAATCCCTCATCAGGATGGGGTGGGTGGTTTTGGAACAGAGTGAGGAGTGCAGTCCAGAACCATCTGCCTTCCCTCTAGAAGTCAGGTCAATGTGCTTTAATTGATATGGTTATGTCGTTTGAACATTGTGAAGGAGTGGGGTGATTTGGAACCATCTGCCTTCCTTCTAGAAGTCAGGTCAATGTGCTTTAATTGATATGGTTTTGTCGTTTGAGAGACTGAACATTCTGAAGGAGTACAGTGATTTGGAACAAGGGGAGGTCAGTTTGGATTTACTGCCCTGGCGTGTGTGTGTGTGTGTGTGTGTGTGTGTGTGTGTGTGTGTGCGTGCGTGTGTGTGTGCGTGAGTGGGTGGATGGGTGTGTGTGGGGTGGGGGGTAGGGGTGGGGGGTGGTGGTGTTTGCGCACATGCCGTTAATTACCCGCCAGGAAATAATTACGGGCATACAGTAATTACGTAACGTTACAACAGATCGACTAAGCACCAAGCACGGTACCCCCCCCCCCCCTCACCCCCCCCCACCACACACACACATACACCCCTCCCTCCGCGAACCCCACGCCGTGGTAGAAAGGTACTGACCCCCAGAAGTGCCTGCCTGTCTGTCTGCCTTGCTGAGCACAGGACCAGCGCTCCATCAGGGTGTACCTCAAGGTGATGTGGAAGATCGTGCAGAACGGTGTGGACGAGATCAAGTCGGAGCGGAGCCGCGTGCACCGCATGAAGGACGAGAGGCTGAGCGAGAGGAAGCGTGAGGACCTGGATAAGACCCTCAACGTCTTGCAGTCCATCGAGACCCGCAGCAAGGAGGCTCAGCGCATCAAGGACGAGTTGTAGTCCTCCTCCCGGGCCTGGGTGTGGGTGTGCGTGGGTGAGCGTGCTGTTAGGGTCATGGTCACGTGTTTCATCAGCGCGACCTTTTTTTAATTATTTTTTTTCTTTTTCTTTTTTTTTTTTTTAACGGAGCTCGAGGTCAACCTCTTGTTCAGTCTTGTGGTTGTGTGGAGTAGGGTGTGTGTGTTTTGATTTTTGTGCTTGGTGGGACTATGTATGGTTCGCCTTCAGTGCCTTGCCTTCTCTCTGTCTGTCTGTCTTTGTCTGTGTGTGTGTCTCTGTCTGTCTGTTTCTCTGTCTCTGTCTCTGTCTGTCTGTCTGTCTCTCCTCTCCCTCTCTCTCTCTCTCTCTCTCTCTCTCTCTCTCTCTCTCTCTCTCTCTCTCTCAGTGTCTCCGCCTCCCTCACTCCCCATTCTCTCTTTCTTTGTCCCTCCCTCCCTCTTCTCTCTCTCTCTCTCTCTCTCTCTCTCCTCTCTCTCTCTCTCTCTCTTTCTCATTCCCGCTCACTCTCTCTTTTTTTTTATCTTTCGTTCTACTTTCCTTTCGGTTTCTTTCTTTATTTTTATTCCTTCTTTCCATATTTTTTTTTTATCTCGCTTTCGCTTTCTTTCTGTCTTTCTTTCAATTTTCGTTCAGTTTGTCTTTATTTCTTTCTCTGTCTGTCTGTCTGTCTGTCTTTCTCCCGCTCTTTCTGCTCTTCCTTCTTTCCCCTTTTTTTCTCTTTTCTTTCTCCTCCTCCCTACCCACGCACCCCTCATCCCTCTTCCCTCGTTCTCCTACACCTCCTTCTCCTCTTTCTCCTCACGTTGTCTGTCTCCTCCTTCGCCCTCATCACGACTATTGCTATGCATCACTGAGAATTTGTATCGTCTGTCTCCTCCTTCGCCCTCATCACGACTATTGCTATGCATCACTGAGAATTTGTATCGTCTGTCTCCTCCTTCGCCCTCATCACGACTATTGCTATGCATCACTGAGAATTTGTATCGTCTGTCTCCTCCTTCGCCCTCATCACGACTATTGCTATGCATCACTGAGAATTTGTATCGTCTGTCTCCTCCTTCGCCCTCATCACGACTATTGCTATGCATCACTGAGAATTTGTATCGTCTGTCTCCTCCTTCGCCCTCATCACGACTATTGCTATGCATCACTGAGAATTTGTATCGTCTTTCTTCTCCTTCGCCCTCATCACGACTATTGCTATGCATCACTGAGAATTTGTATCGTCTTTCTTCTCCTTCGCCCTCATCACGACTATTGCTATGCATCACTGAGAATTTGTATCGTCTGTCTCCTCCTTCCTCATCACACTATTTTATCTCACTGAGAATTTGTATCGTTGATTGCACGTTCATTTTTTTTAACATTTACTCGAATTTGTATTTAAAGAAGCAATCACTTACATTTTCTGTCCATTTTCGTAGTCATCATTATGGACATTCGGAGGTCACTTTTCTAGATCATGGTTGCATTTTTCTTTTTTTCTTTTTCCTTTTTTTTCTTTCTTTTTTTTTTTGAGAGGGGGGGGGGGGGAGGGGGGGTGGTGGTGGTGGAGGAGGGGAGATAGTGTGTTTGACAGTAAGTATCTACTTGAAGACCACAGTCAGCCCAGGGCAAAAAGCAATGACTACAGTGATTTCTCTTCCGGCAATGAGAACTATTGAGAAAATAGATGTTCAGCACGCATGCGCCTGATTCACAATCTCGCCCATCATAGTGGGGTTTTTTTTTTTTTTTTTCCAATCAAATGAAGATCAGTGTTATAAAATCAAACGGCAATAATGCCTCTCGGATTTGCAGACTTTGGTACTGTGTCATCGTTTGTTTGTTCTTCATATATCATTTGTAGTCTTCAACGTGACTTTTTGTTCTTCATATATCATTTGTAGTCTTCAACGTGACTTTTTGTTCTTCATATATCATTTGTAGTCTTCAACGTGACTTTTTGTTCTTCATATATCATTTGTAGTCTTCAACGTGACTTTTTGTTCTTCATATTTTATTTGTAGTCGTTCAACGTGACTGTTTGTTTTCAATATCATTGTGTTGGACTGCAGATGTCACATTGTGAGAGTGGGAGCTGCAGATTACTGCAAGTTCTGAATATTTAGCAGTCCGCATGTGCCAAATACATGTTCACGGTTGTTAGCTGGTTGTGTCACCGTTGTGTTTGTGGATCTTTCTTACTGTGGTTATGATGTGTTTCACTATCGATCTGAAAAACCTCCTCTCAAAGCATGATCCATTATTGATCTGTTGATTACAGCAAGATCGCAAAGCGGTGGTGTCTTATTGTTGTGGGTTAAATTTGATGTACGATGGAGATTAGCAATGACTGTGCGTGTGTGTGGTATATTGTATTGATTCATATGTGGTTATTAGGCGTTGCACAGTGTTGCTCACATATTGTGATTAAAATATTGAGTAACTGAAACAGCAGTGATGCTACTTCTGTGTGTGTGTGTGTGTGTGTGTGTGTGTGTGTGTGTGTGTGTGTGTGTGTGTGTGTATTTATTTATTGTACTGCCACGTTTGATAATTTTACCTTCTGAGAAGATAACAAAAAAGTTTACTATGGATTACACACCACACACACACCACACACACACAACAACCACACACACACACATTCACACGCGCACGCCACCACACACACCCACCACACACACACACACACACACACACACACACACACACACGCCACACACGCACACGCACACAGACAAATCAGCGCGCAATGCGCGCACCACGCATCGCATGATCAAAGAGACGTAAGATGAAAAGCGTCTGCCTCTGTATTCCTGTTATCTGCTGGCATGAGCCCCCCTCCCCCCTTCCCCCGTTCTCCGGTCAACCCCTCCCCCTTTCTCCGTCAATCCCCTCCCCCCTCCCCAAACAACCCTATACCATTTGACATACATCCCATTACCTGTTGTCCAGTTCTCGCGGCGGACAGACAGACGGTCACACAGACGGACAGACCCCCCCCACCAATCACCGTCCTTGTCCCAGCCTACATCGCCCGCATCAGGAGCAAAGACATCAGAATGACCACGTGACCCCTATGGACGGAAATCTGAAAGGAGGCAGGGAACAGTAAACAGTGATTAACGAACAAGTAGGACAACTCCTGCTTCCATGATGGAACAAACACACGCCCATAACTCCAAACGAATGCTGCTGACGACACCGAATCACGTAGCAGACATGACAGCAGGGGGGTCACCTTGTTTGTTCTGTGTGCTCTGTGTTGTCATTTCTGCTACGCGATTCAATGTTGTAAGCAGCGTTCGTTTGGAGGTATGGACGTCTGTTTATTCCATCGTGGGAGCAAGAGTTACCCTACTTGTTTTTTTAACACTTAGCCTAACCCTTAGTTACCCAAGGTGATACTGATTGTTGAATGATTCCCAAAAGTCGCGGTTACTCAGACCTGGGCTGACGATCAAACAACCCAGAATGAGTCGAGGCACAGGAGAATGTATTACTTGACCATCAGTCCAGGTCTTGGTCATCTTGACCCAACCTGACTCATTCAGCTCTGGGCCTCTTGGGTATCAAGGGAGAGAACTGTGGCTAGCATTCGGCTGTGACGGAAATCTGCTTGTATCCCTTGAATCGCGCAATGTGGAAAGCTGTGAATAAACGAGCAACACGAAGAAATAAAAACTAATACCACCATCACCACAATTAATAATAACATCAACAAAGAAACATAAACAGTAGAAAAACCGCATCAAAACGCCGATCAAATGAAAAAAAAAACCTCCCCTCCCTCTCTCTTTCTCTCTCTCCCCTCACTCATACAAACGCTGAGTAACCACGTACATATGTATTTTACAAGCGAATGGATGAATACGTTAATGTTTTCGGGATATAAAGAAGACAGGAGATAGAAACAAGAGAAGAAAATAGTGTTGTTTTTTTGTATGTTATCTGAAAAGTAGGCCGATGGAGATAATATCAACTCCATTTCTTCTCAAGAATCCTTATCTTACCTAACCAAGAAGAACTTGGGCATATATTTAAAAAAAAAAAAAAAAACCCTCCGCAAACGTGAGCTTCAAATGAGTTAAAAGAAAAAAGAAAAAAAAAATTCATATTTATCATAGCACAGCCGACAGCAGAGGACTGTTACGTGCTCAAAATCGAAAATGTGCATGTTGAATAGAGAAAGAAATGACCAGACCAGTTTCTTTCAGACATACCCAACATGTTGAATAGAGAAAGAAATTAATAGACCAGTATCTTTCAAATGGCATGTTGAATAGAAAAAGAAATTAATAGACCAGTTTCTTTCAAATGTGCATGTTGAATAGATAAAGAAATGAATAGACACATTTCTTTCAAACTTACCCAACACGCCTTAAAAGTGGGCGAGTTGTCCACAAATGTTTAGAGACTTAACTGGTTAAGTGCAGATTTAGAGACACAACTTAAGCGACCTGACCTTTCAGAGAGAGAGAGAGAGAGAGAGAGAGAGAGAGAGAGAGAGTGTGTGTGTGTGTGTGTGTCTGTGTGTGTGTGTTAGGTGATTACTTATCATTTTGTTTGTTATATGGCTGAAGTCTGAAAAAAAGCTCATTTTTGTGATAATGTTTTTTTAAAAATAATTAATATGAATAATTTAAAGTAATGAAACAAAAGAAGTCGTCTATGTTTTCCCGTCGATATAGGACCCAATGGGCATATACTCCTGTCAATGCCATACATTCAAGACAGTGTACCATCGTATGTTGTCTGCTCAAATTACCGTGAGTAGTAGGCACACAATGAGCAAGGGAGATCACTCAACTCAAAGACATGACTGACGCTATGTCCATAGATGTCTATCGTTATTCTCTTGACTAAGAAATGTATAACAATCTTAAGTGGGCGAGAGGTGGAGGAGGGGGGTGGACCGGAATCCGTTATTTTTGTTCTTACAAAGCATTTTTGAAAAAGAAGTGGGGTCAAGAAAATTTTCTTGTATGTTTTTGATATATTGATACGAAATTAATGTAAACTTCAAACGTATAGTTCGAAATGATGTCTTCTTTTGAGTTTTGTTAATGATGTTTTATTCGTATATGACATGATGACTTAGAAGCCGAGTGTTAGTATTTCTTTATGTACTGTAGAATATTCTATGAACGCATGTAGGTAATCATTCACCTGTATCCATTTGAGTAACAAAATCCCCAAACGTCTGCAAACGATTCGGCAATAACAAAACTCACAAATACCAGGAGAGAAAAAGGACGAATGTAAACACCTGCATCTAATGAATAAAACAACAAAACATGCTTACAGCTGCATGCACTAGAAAACTAATAAATGCACAGATACTACAGCATCAAAAAAAGAAAAAAAAAGAGACACTTTGACTTAGGTGTCTCATTTTTTTTTGGTGCTGTAGTGTCTGTGCATTTATCAGTCTGCCAGTGCCTGCAGTTGTCAGTATGTTTGCCAGTGCCCATTTCAGTTTCAGTTTGTCAGTATGTTTGCCAGTGCCTGCAGTTGTCAGTATGTTTGCCAGTGCCTGCAGTTGTCAGTATGTTTGCCAGTGCCGCAGTTGTCAGTATGTTTGCCAGTGCCCGCAGTTGTCAGTATGTTTGCCAGTGCCGCAGTTGTCAGTATGTTTGCCAGTGCCTGCAGTTGTCAGTATGTTTGCCGTGCCGCAGTTGTCAGTATGTTGCATGCCTGCAGTTGTCAGTATTTTGCCAGTGCCTGCAGTTGTCAGTATGTTTGCCAGTGCCTGCAGTTGTCAGTATGTTTGCCAGTGCCTGCAGTTGTCAGTATGTTTGCCAGTGCCGCAGTTGTCAGTATGTTTGCCAGTGCCTGCAGTTGTCAGTATGTTTGCCAGTGCCTGCAGTTGTCAGTATGTTTGGTTGTTTTACTAATGTACGGAAGATGAATCTAACAGATGTTGATACTAATAATAATAATGATAACGTACATTTATAGAGTGCCTTTCTCACTAGAGCTCACAGCACTTTACAATATTTAACTAAAAACATGTAAAAACAAAAATCACTATACAAAACCATAAACCCAGTCACCTCATCAATTATGACAATGAAACATAGCAAGGAGGGGGGAGGGGGGGGGGGGGCTGGCCAACCAACATTGAACACCACACACACACACACACACACACACACACACACACACACACACACACACACACATTGTCAGTTTTCAAGTGTAACACTTACAACACGTAACGCAATGGCACGCCCAATAACAGGACAAAAATGTTTTCTATAAAGAAAATTCCTTGAACAGATGGGTTTTGAGTGCAGAGCGGAAAGCAGAGTCAGTTTTGGCAGAGCGGATCGAAAGTGGGAGAGAGTTCCAAACAGAAGGAGCTGCAAAAAAGAAGGAACGTTCACCATAGGTTTTTGTTGAAACGCGTGGCTTGCAGAGTGTGAGAGTGTCGGATGACGAGCGGAGTGTTCTTGCCGGTGTGTATATGCTAACCAGGTGAGAAAGATAGACAGGGAAGATCCACTGACGGCACGAAAACACATACATGCAATTTTGTATCTAATGCGTGCTTCTATGGGGAGCCAGTGCAGAGTGTGGAGATGCGGGGTGATGTGGTCTCTACGGGGAACCCTCAAGACCAGGCGTGCTGCAGTATTTTGTAATCTCTGAATTCGTTGTATAAGATCTTGTGGGCAATTTACAAGGAGACCATTGCAATAATCCAAACGGGAAAGCACAAATGCTGAAAAAGAGAGTTTTTGTTGCACCTGTTCTGTAAAAAACAACAACAACAACAACCCCCCAAAACACAAACAAACAACAACAAAACAACAAGAACAACGACAACAACAGTAACAACATCAACCCAAGCAAACAAACAAACTACTTACGCGCGCGCACACACACATCAACAACAACAACAACAACAACAACAACAGAAAAGGGAGGGGAAAACAAAGACGAAGTGTTCTACCAACGAACCTTAAAAAAAGGTGATCCATGACATGGAGACAACGCAGAGAACACAGACAGACAGGCAGACACACACGCACACACACAGACACGCACACACACACACACACACACACACACACACACACACACACACACACACACACACTCACACAGACACAGATACAGACACACACAGACACACACAGACACACACACACACACACACACACACACACACACACACACAACATGCACGCACGCACGCACGCACACCGGCTACAGACACAGACACAGACAGGCAGACAGACACAGATACAGACAGACACGAACTCACACAGATACAGCCATACACAGACAAATAGACAGACAGACAGACAGACAGACAGACAGACAGACAGACACATACACACACACGCGCGCGCGCGCGCACGCACACACACACACACACACACACACACACACACACACACACACACACACACACACACAGAGTCCCCTCTCAGTGACCTGTTGTCTTTGGTCCCCCCCCTCTCTCTCTCTCTCTCTCTCTCTGGTGTCTCTCACCCCTTCCCAGGGCCAGTCGTCTTCCACTCTCTGTCTAACCAGTCCTGGTTGACATCAGAGGTGAGGAGGGAAGGGGGGGGGGGGGGGGGGGGGAGGGGGAGGGGCGTCCTGTCGTCCACTGACCGCACGGGTCAACAGGGGCCATGGTCTGGTTCTTCTCAGTCCAGTCCGGTCAGACCTAATCATTGGCTCTGTTCACTGACTCGGCGAATCACTGACCGACATCGTTCTTCTGCGTTCGATTGAAGCTGGATGCGTCAGACTTGTAACCCGGCCGCCATGATGAAGCCCGCGGTCTTCTCCAGGTCAGAACGGGCTCCCCAAAGCTGCGCCTGTAACTCCGCTCCCCCCGGCCAGGTTTTGTGTCGTAGAGCTGCGTGAGTAGGACAGCGCAGGAGGACATGTTCAGGGGTCTGGGGTCCAGTGCCGCATGGACACTGGTCAGTGTAGGTGATCTTCAGGCGGTTAAGGTGGCTCAGCAGTCTGCAGTAGCCGGTCCTCAGTCTGAAGAGGATTGTCTGCTGGTGCCTTTGGAGCTGGTGGATCGGGTCAGACATCGTTCATTTCTACACAGTTCTGCTCTTCCACCCTAATCCCTCATCGGTTCATTCTCTATTGCTCTCCCCCTCACAAAAAAAAAAAAAAAAAAAAAACCAAGAAAGAAAGAAAGAAAAAAAAGTGTTCAGTGCCTGTGTCCATTCCTCTTCCAGAAACAGTCTGTAAGTTTGGCGTTTATTAAACACGTTCTGGAGAACAACGATCTGAACGTTCCCTTCAATATGGTCCTCAAAGTGCCCAGCTGTAACTTTATCTCTTTGTTTTCTGACATTCTTTACGGTATTCCAGATGACCCGGTTTTATTGTACAAAGAAGACAGTACGTGACATTGTGTATATCTATATGCCCTGTTCCTTCCCCACCTTTCTTCCCTGCTCTTTTTATCATCCTGCTGGTGAAGATAGTCATATCGTGTGAGTCAAACAGACAAATTGCCTCTAATTTCAGAGAGTTCTCTCTCGCCTCGCACAGCGACTACACTACTCTCGGAGAGAGAGAGAGAGAGAGAGAGAGAGAGAGAGAGAGAGAGAGAGAGAGAGAGAGAGAGAGAGAGAGAGAGAGCGAGAGAGAAGAAGACAAGACGAGACAAAATTCTTTATTTACGAGGATAATAGATAAGCACTGATGTGCTTTTTAACATCCAGTCCTCGCCCTGAGTAGGGTTAACAATGCAAAATCAGATGAGAGAGAGAGAGAGAGAGAGAGAGAGAGAGAGAGAGAGAGAGAGAGAGAGAGAGAGCGAGAGAGACAGAGACAGAGACAGAGACAGAGACATAGAAGCAAAGAGAGACAGAGACAGACAGACAGACGGGGCGAGGAGAGAGAGAGAGAGAGAGAAAGAGAAAACGAGAGAGAGAGAGAGAGAGGACACAAGAAGACAGACAGACAGACAGACAGAGACAGAGAGAGACAGAGACAGCAGAAGTATAGAGACAGACAGAGAGACAAACAGAGAAGATAGAGACAGACAGAGAGACAGGCAGACAGACAGACAGAGAGACAGTACAGATAAACAAGACATAGCAGACAGAGAAACCCAATCAGTGAGGAGACAGTTAGTTAAACAGCCTACATCAGACGCTATCGTCTGTGCACCCTCACATCAAGCGATGGCATCAATATTGGGCAGGCTGCAATTCCTGCGACGGCGAAGGGCTGGCGGAGGGGCAGACATAGACCCCCCCTCCCCCCCCCCCCCCTCCATCCCCGCGTCCATCTTTGATCTCTTCAGTCTGGTCTCTATCCTCTTGCCCGGCAACCGCCATCTTGAATCCAATCAAATCCGGATCCGGAACTAACGTTCTCATAGGTAGTGGGAGTGTGATTATCAGTGAGTCTGTCTGTCTGTGTGTCTGTTTGTCTGTGTGTCTGTTTGTGTGTGTGTGTGTGTGTGTGTGTGTGTGTGTGTGTGTGTGTGTGTGTGTGTGTGTGTGTGTGTGTCTGTCTGTATGTATCGTCATGCCTGGAGCAGGTGATATGAACAGTCCTGTCTTCAGGATGGATTACAATGGTTCCCATGTGCTGGTAGTGAAGGGTTTAATATTTGAAATATATATTTCCCTGACTTATCGTTCTCATTCTCTTTCTTCCCTGTTCCCCCCCCCCCCCCCCCTCAACCCCCTCCCTTATATTTTCATTTTTGTATATATACAATCTTTGCCAAGTCATTAATGTAAAAACGGAGGAATTGTTAGCGTGCACTTGTCCCCCCCCCCCCCCCCCCACTAGTAAATTGCTCAGCTTCACACACACACACACACACACACACACACACACACACACACACATATATATATATATATTCTCTCTCTCTTTCTCTCTCTCTTTCTCTCTCTCTGTCTGTTATTCTCTCCCTCTCTCTCTCTTTTTGTGTTGGCTAGCGCGCGCGCGCGCGTGTGTGTTTGCGAACGCGCGCGTGCGTGCATGTGTGTGTGTATGTGTGTGTGCGCGCGCGCGCGTGGGTGTGTATGTGTGTGCGTGTGTGTGTGTGCGCGCGCGCGCGCACGCGTGTGTGTGTGTATGTGTATGTGTACACCTGTGTTTTGGATGGTTGGGTTTCAGTTAATATCTTGTCACATATTCATGTTTTCAACACAATGAAAACAAAGGTTTTTCCATTTAAAAGTTCATTGACGTAAAATGTAATTTAATTGACGTGGTAGCACAGGAAGATGGGGCTGGACAGGAGAGAGGATACTAACAGGATTGTTTTACTGAGGCACCACACCCTCATAAACAACAAGAAGAAACAAGTGATTTGAAACAGGCACCCAGCACTTTCCCCGCAACCCCATTCACAGCAAAGGTTAAACGTCTGACGGCATAACTGCTCGCAGTAAAGAAACACAAAGGAACAAATAAAAGTCATCAAGAAAAATTATGAACTTGAGGACTGACACATATTACATGCATTTCTTTCATGAAGAGAGAGGAGAGAGAGAGAGAGAGAGAGAGAGAGAGAGAGAGAGAGAGAGAGAGAGAGAGAGAGGAGAGTGGGGCCATTGCATTTGAAGAACAAACTGAGAAATGCAGTATTGGGTTATGCAGAAGACTTATCGTTCGTTTATTCAAAGACAAAATCAAAGCTGAACAAAAATAATGTCTGCACAATTTTGTGCAAGCATGTTTTCCTGCAAAGAAAGGACCTTATACGTTCGCATTCCAACGAATATGCAGAAAGGAGATGCAATTTCGAGATACGACTTCAAGAAAATGACCACAGAACATTTTATCCCTGATAAACAGCATACCAGCTTGAATGCTAAACTTGAAGGCCGCCTTATCGTAAAACCACATCCAACAGTTACTGCGTGTTTCTGTGTTGGACTTTGCAGTCGTCAGATTTAGACACACTAGCATTTGCGCGTCAAGAAAAAAAAAAAAAAAAAAAAAAAAAAAAAAGCATAACACATTTGACACAGGAGACTCACGGATGATTTCAGTAATGGAATGTTATGGATTGTAGAGAATCTCGCTAGAGGTTTTGTCCGTCACCACACGTTGAACTTGCAACTGCTTGTTGTGTCGACGTAATCATGAACTTGGAGCTATCAAATAGTCGATGGTGGACACAGATGTTTACCGGAACCAATGCAAGTTATTTCGTATTCCAAACGTTTAGATACGCCTTCTTCCTTGCGCTGAACTCTGAAGCGATCTGAAGCGATCAAAGCTAAGCGAATTTTCGTTATTTTATTCGTTTGTGTCTCACCTGAAGAAGACCTAAGAGGTCGAAGCGCGTTGTGTTTTGTCTTGTGAGTCGTTTGTCCACGTTTCTCTGGGCAGTTCGCTAACATTTATTTAAGATTTTTTTAGATAGTAGTTTCAACATGTACTGTAACGTTCAGAAGAAACTTTTAGATAGTAGTTTCAACATGTATTGAAACGTTCAGATGAAACTTTTAGATAGTAGTTTCAACACGTATTGAAACGTTAGATGAAACTTTTAGGTAGTAGTTTCAACACGTATTGAAACGTTTAGATAAAACTTTTAGATAGTAGTTTCAACATGTATTGAAAGAGAGGTTTAGATAGTAGTTTCAACACGTATTGAAAGAGAGGTTTATATAGTACTTTGAACATGTATTGAAACGTTTAGATGAAACCTTCAGATAGTAGTTTGAACATGTATTGAAAGAGAGGTTTAGATAGTAGTTTCAACATGTATTGAGAGAGAGGTTTAGATAGCAGTTTCAACATGTATTGAAAGAGAGGTTTAAATAGTAGTTTGAACATGTATTGAAAGAGAGGTTTAGAAAGTAGTTTGAACATGTATTGAAAGAGAGGTTTAGATAGTAGTTTCAACACGTATTGAGAGATAGGTTTAGATAGTAGTTTCAACATGTATTGAGAGATAGGTTTAGATAGTAGTTTCAACATGTAAAGAGAGGTTTAGATAGTAGTTTCAACATGTAAAGAGAGGTTTAGATAGTAGTTTCAACATGTATTGAAAGAGAGGTTTAGATAGTAGTTTCAACATGTAAAGAGAGGTTTAGATAGTAGTTTCAACATGTATTGAAAGAGAGGTTTAGATAGTACTTTCAACATGTATTGAAAGAGAGGTTTCAAGGTGAGGCGACTGCAGGCGGAAATTAAAACAAAATGAAAGGAAGAGTTGCTGCAACGCCAAACGAAACAACAAATTACAAACTAAATCATTTGTTTGTTCTTTTGTTTGGTAGTGCACTAATTCTTCCTTTGGTTTTGTTATTGAAAGAGTACTCTTTTGGAATTTCCTATGGTTCTGTTTACTTATGAATGTGGATTTCTTTTGTAAAACTTTCGTCCGAGCAACGATCTTTTCTCCACTATTGATGTTGGTGAATTTTGCTCAAAGCCATGAGCTTTCACGCCTTGCCTGTCATCATGAGAAAAGAAAGACAGTCTGTGTGACTGGATGCAGGGTGACCATGCGGAAATCCTTCGCCTGGCACAAGTCTGGGAGGATCGATTGCCTGCTCTTTGGATTCCCTGCTGTTCCATTGCTGCCTGGCTGGCACCAACAACGACAGAGACACGGCCTGGGTAGAGGTCATAGACTTTTCAGCATTGGTTATATACTTTTGGGGGAGTGTGTGTATGGGATGAGGGTAAAGGGGGGGGGGGGGGAGGAATCTTTTGGGAGGGATGCGAGTAATACTTTTAATAAGATACATAAATTACTAGAGAGAGAGAGAGAGAGAGAGAGAGAGAGAGAGAGAGAGGGGGACAAAATTTTATTTTAGCTAGGTAATGAGATAAGCAAATATGAATACTTTTTTCCCACCCGGCCCAGGGGCAAAAGGAGAGAGAGAGAGAGAGAGAGAGAGAGAGAAGAGAGAGAGAGAGAGAGAGAGAGAGGTGACAGCTGACACGTGGATACTGAATGAGTCCTCCAATTTTTCAAGGAACGACAACAAGATACTGTGATGACAAATCCAGGAACAGAGTGAAAATGGACCGTGGGTAAACCATACTATAAAGAAATAAACCATAACCATCTGTGTGTAAGCGACACTATAAAGAAGTAAACAGTTATCAATTACGAGTAAACGATACTATAAAGAAAAAAAACAGTAAACAATTCTGCACTTAACGATACTGTAAAGAAACAAAGAGCAATCTGTAAAGAAACAAAGAGCAATCTGTAAAGAAACAAAGAGCAATCTGGGATTGTGCGTGAGTGATACTAAACAGAAAGAAATAGCGAATATGGATCGTGTGTGAACAATGCCATAAAGAAACAAAGAGAAACGTGGATCGTGTGTCAAAGCTTCTATAGGCTGACGAAGGCAAGAACAATCATGGATTGCGAGTAAACGATACAGTAAAGAAACACAGAGAAACGTGGGTCGTGTGTAAACGCTACTTTGGATTGTGTGTAAACGATACTGTAAAGAATCCAAGAGCAAGCACCCATTATCTGTTCAAACCTTCCCTACAGAATCCAAGATCAAACATGGCTTGTGTGGTTTACGGCGCAGAGCCGAACTGTCACGGTCAATAGCACCGGTGAACCACGTGACTCTGTCCTCGTCAGACAAGGCGCGCCCCACTTGTCCCCGCGTTCTACAGATTGCTTCACACCTTGGTGCGCGTCAGAGCACGCACCTGCACTCAGTAGATTGACAGCCAATCAGTTTCAGGACTTGACAGGCTGTTAAAGCTCGATTTGTGATCTTGAGTGTGGTGAGTTTATTGAGGTGTTTGTGATGTCTGGGTGATACGTCCAACTTTTTGTCCCTTGGATATTCTTTTTTTTTTTTCATATTTAAAAATTTGTTTTAGAGAGATAAAGTGTGTAACTCTAATATCAGCCTGATGTTGGAAATGATGGAAATGAGAGAACAGGTGGAACACGTTTCACCGTCAGTGTGTACATTGAAATTGACTGCACAGTGCTCTTTCGTTTCTGTGTGCCCTCTTCTCTCATATCCCCCGAACCGTAGTTATTTACTTCCTCATAATGAACCTTTGCACACACACACACACACACACACACACACACACACATCTTCACAAGCTTAAATCACACATACACATCTTTTCAGACTAGAAAAGTACCCTTGCCTTATCTTCAAACACACTTTATATCCGTGTATTTTCTCTTCGTCAAGGGTCACTATTACCTAATTAGAAAACATCTCAATGTTCTATCAGCGTCCGGTCGACACACAGGCTGGCACTGATTGTTTAAACGAATTCGATCGTAATATGAGACAGAAAGATGCTAATTTCAAAGGGAAGTAATCTTGTGGAGTTGTAATTTACTTCCCTTGATCATGTTTTTGGCTGGGTCGCGTGTTATACCGGAATCGTTTTCTTCGTAAAGACAGTAATTTTCTTTTCTCACACACAAACACGTATCTCCGTAAAGACAGTAATTTTCTTTTCTCACACACACATATCTCCGTACAGACAGTAATTTTCTTTTCTCTCACACACATATCTCCGTACAGACAGTAATTTTCTTTTCTCTCACACACATATCTCCGTACAGACAGTAATTTTCTTTTCTCTCACACACATATCTCCGTACAGACAGTAATTTTCTTTTCTCTCACACACATATCTCCGTACAGACAGTAATTTTCCTTTCTCTCACACACATATCTCCGTACAGACAGTAATTTTCTTTTCTCTCACACACATATCTCCGTACAGACAGTAATTTTCTTTTCTCTCACACACATATCTCCGTACAGACAGTAATTTTCTTTTCTCACACACAAACACATATCTCCGTACAGACAGCAATTTTCTTTTCTCACACATACACATATCTCCGTACAGACTAACTTTTTTCACACACACACACACACACACACACACACACACACACACACACACACACACACACACACACAATATATATATATATATATTCGATAAGGCAATACTTTCTTTTCACACACACACACACACACACACACACAACACACACACACACACACACACACACACACACAGAGATTCGTCTGCCTTTCATTTTTGCGCGCCGACGACAATTCCAAATGGACTATCTCGGAAGTTTTCTTTTCCTTCACAAAACAGGTTAAAGACAACAACAACAACAACAACAACAAAAATCAACTATAATAATGTCTGTACTTGTATGTTTTTACCTAACTGGAGATATTCGTGTTATTGTAATTGTATGTAACCATTGCTCTAAAATCATACCTAAAATTCAAATCATTCTGTGTGCGGAGAGTCCCATCCCTTTCCTGTGTGCGGGCCTTACTCCCCTTTAAGGAGACACGTGTCTCTGAACTGTAGAATGGAGAACCTCCCACTTGTGGACAAGTCTGTCCCTATGGTTGTGCCGGTGAAGTCGTGATGTTCCCAGTAACCTACAATGATACTAACAAGGTTGCTGTGGGCAGGAATAGTGGTTCGTGACGGTGGTCAATGAGAGCAGGGCTGAGCTCACAGCATACAACATGCACAGACTTTTGAATACACACAGAAGATACTCGAAGGGACACACACGTACAAGCTGTTACGATCTCCCGGGCGCACGTGCACCATTCCTCCCTCGTCCAATACATCCCACCCACACTTCTTCTCCCTCGTTGCTTGTCAACTATCATGGACCGTCTGTGTGTGTGTGTGTGTGTGTGTGTGTGTGTGTGTGTGTGTGTGTGTGTGTGTGTGAGAGAGAGAGAGAGAGAGAGAGAGAGAGAGAGAGAGAGAGAGAGAGAGAGACACTTAGACACTTTGATATTTTATTGTCACTACCAAAGAGGTCTTTTGACATGGGGGAGGGGGTAACAGAACAATAACATATCCCTCTTCCTTTCCCACAAACAAAAAAGTACAGATTCATTCCTAGTGTGTATAAAATCAAAGGTTAACAAAAACAAATAAATTCGTAACGTTTCCTTATGTCCTCACGCACAGGAGTAATGAGTAATGTTTAAAAAAATCGTAAGTCTGAGTTGACCATCCACTCAATCAAATGATGACATTGTATCTTACTGATCTCTTCCACATGCGATGAATGATATTATTCATTCATATATATCTTATGATGCATTATCTTAAATTTCACTATCCTTCGTCTGTCTAATTTTTAATGCTTTCGCAATGAATTTCGCAACTGATTTGATTACTCTGTGTGTGTGTGTGTGTGTGTGTGTGTGTGTGTGTGTGTGTGTGTGTGTGTGTGTGTGTGTGTGTGTTCATTTTCTTTTGCTTTTTCCTGATCCATTTCCTAAGCTCCCTGTCAGCCATGACTGATGTCGTCACTTCCTCCCACGCCTTCACTACACACCTTATCAGGGAAACTATCAATCATTTATTCCTGTTTATAAATTCTTTCAGGGAGAAAAAAAAATGAAGGCATATATGAAATGAAACAAAGCAAAAGAACTACAATGAAAACATGTACGGAAGAAAACAGTGGAAGAAACATAGTAATTGAAACAAAAGAGGGAACAAATAAACACCGAAAAGTGACGGCATTGCTCTTTAGTTTTTGTTTTTTTTTCCTTAAATTTTTTTTTTTTTTTAAATCTGTCCCCAGCGATCCTCATTTCAAGTCCAAACGATGACTGGTTTAATTCCTGCTCTTTCTGTTTCAGTACGAACGTCAGCTGACATGATGACTGGTTTAATTCCTGCTCTTTCTGTTTCAGTACGAACGTCAGCTGACATGATGACTCGTTTAATTCCTGCTCTTTCTGTTTCAGTACGAACGTCAGCTGACATGATGACTCGTTTAATTCCTGCTCTTTCTGTTTCAGTACGAACGTCAGCTGACATGATGACTCGTTTAATTCCTGCTCTTTCTGTTTCAGTACGAACGTCAGCTGACATGATGACTCGTTTAATTCCTGCTCTTTCTGTTTCAGTACGAACGTCAGCTGACATGATGACTCGTTTAATTCCTGCTCTTTCTGTTTCAGTACGAACGTCAGCTGACATGATGACTCGTTTAATTCCTGCTCTTTCTGTTTCAGTACGAACGTCAGCTGACATGATGACTCGTTTAATTCCTGCTCTTTCTGTTTCAGTACGAACGTCAGCTGACATGATGACTCGTTTAATTCCTGCTCTTTCTGTTTCAGTACGAACGTCAGCTGACATGATGACTCGTTTAATTCCTGCTCTTCTGTTTCAGTACGAACGTCAGCTGACATGATGACTCGTTTAATTCCTGCTCTTTCTGTTTCAGTACGAACGTCAGCTGACATGATGACTCGTTTAATTCCTGCTCTTTCTGTTTCAGTACGAACGTCAGCTGACATGATGACTGGTTTAATTCCTGCTCTTTCTGTTTCAGTACGAACGTCAGCTGACATGATGACTCGTTTAATTCCTGCTCTTTCTGTTTCAGTACGAACGTCAGCTGACATGATGACTCGTTTAATTCCTGCTCTTTCGTTTCAGTACGAACGTCGACTGACGTTTAATTCATGCTCTTCATGTTTCAGTACGACGTCAGCTACATGATGACTCGTTTAATTCCTGCTCTTTCTGTTTCAGTACGAACGTCAGCTGACATGATGACTCGTTTAATTCCTGCTCTTTCTGTTTCAGTACGAACGTCAGCTGACATGATGACTGTTTAATTCCTGCTCTTTCTGTTTCAGTACGAACGTCAGCTGACATGATGACTCGTTTAATTCCTGCTCTTTCTGTTTCAGTACGAACGTCAGCTGACATGATGACTCGTTTAATTCCTGCTCCTTCTGTTTCAGTACGAACGTCAGCTGACATGATGACTCGTTTAATTCCTGCTCTTTCTGTTTCAGTACGAACGTCAGCTGACATGATGACTGGTTTAATTCCTGCTCTTTCTGTTTCAGTACGAACGTCAGCTGACATGATGACTGGTTTAATTCCTGCTCTTTCTGTTTCAGTACGAACGTCAGCTGACATGATGACTCGTTTAATTCCTGCTCTTTCTGTTTCAGTACGAACGTCAGCTGACATGATGACTCGTTTAATTCCTGCTCTTTCTGTTTCAGTACGAACGTCAGCTGACATGATGACTCGTTTAATTCCTGCTCTTTCTGTTTCAGTACGAACGTCAGCTGACATGATGACTCGTTTAATTCCTGCTCTTTCTGTTTCAGTACGAACGTCAGCTGACATGATGACTCGTTTAATTCCTGCTCTTTCTGTTTCAGTACGAACGTCAGCTGACATGATGACTCGTTTAATTCCTGCTCTTTCTGTTTCAGTACGAACGTCAGCTGACATGATGACTCGTTTAATTCCTGCTCTTTCTGTTTCAGTACGAACGTCAGCTGACATGATGACTCGTTTAATTCCTGCTCTTTCTGTTTCAGTACGAACGTCAGCTGACATGATGACTCGTTTAATTCCTGCTCTTTCTGTTTCAGTACGAACGTCAGCTGACATGATGACTCGTTTAATTCCTGCTCTTTCTGTTTCAGTACGAACGTCAGCTGACATGAGATTACAATCCTCATTTCAAGTCCAAACGATGACTCGTTTAATTCCTGCTCTTTCTGTTTCAGTACGAACGTCAGCTGACATGATGACTCGTTTAATTCCTGCTCTTTCTGTTTCAGTACGAACGTCAGCTGACATGATGACTCGTTTAATTCCTGCTCCTTCTGTTTCAGTACGAACGTCAGCTGACATGATGACTCGTTTAATTCCTGCTCTTTCTGTTTCAGTACGAACGTCAGCTGACATGATGACTCGTTTAATTCCTACTCTTTCTGTTTCAGTACGAACGTCAGCTGACATGATGACTCGTTTAATTCCTGCTCTTTCTGTTTCAGTACGAACGTCAGCTGACATGATGACTCGTTTAATTCCTGCTCTTTCTGTTTCAGTACGAACGTCAGCTGACATGATGACTCGTTTAATTCCTGCTCTTTCTGTTTCAGTACGAACGTCAGCTGACATGATGACTCGTTTAATTCCTGCTCTTTCTGTTTCAGTACGAACGTCAGCTGACATGATGACTCGTTTAATTCCTGCTCTTTCTGTTTCAGTACGAACGTCAGCTGACATGATGACTCGTTTAATTCCTGCTCTTTCTGTTTCAGTACGAACGTCAGCTGACATGAGATTACAATCCTCATTTCAAGTCCAAACGATGACTCGTTTAATTCCTGCTCTTTCTGTTTCAGTACGAACGTCAGCTGACATGAGATTACAATCCTCATTTCAAGTCCAAACGATGACTCGTTTAATTCCTGCTCTTTCTGTTTCAGTACGAACGTCAGCTGACATGAGATTACAATCCTCATTTCAAGTCCAAACGATGACTCGTTTAATTCCTGCTCTTTCTGTTTCAGTACGAACGTCAGCTGACATGAGATTACAATCCTCATTTCAAGTCCAAACGATGACTCGTTTAATTCCTGCTCTTTCTGTTTCAGTACGAACGTCAGCTGACATGAGATTACAATGACTGTCTCTGCCATGCGCACTCGAATCTTTCGAGTCCCGAAAGCCCCTCATCCCATGTCTAAACATCCCTGTCACTCTGGAGTGGCAGATTCTGTTTGTCTGCTGGCTTTCCAAAGTTTGAGGTCGGGACGAAGAAACTGGCTGGTCGTTGATTGCTGGGCCTGAGAATGTGTTGTGACAGGGTATGGCTGCAAGAACTTTGGCTGGCTACAGTTCTGCGTCTCCTGAGTCTGAAAGAGGAGAATCCCCGAGACTGTCCAGTGATTGTTTTACACTCGCTACAGTTGCGAGAACACGACAGTTTTTGTATTGGTTCTGATGATCTGCTCACTTCCCCCTCACCCCCACCCCCTCTCTCTGTCTGTCTGTGTCTGTTAGTCTGTCTGTCTGTCAGGCAGTCAGTCTGTCTGTCTGTCAGTCAGTCTATCTGTCCGTCTCATAAGTTACTTGGTCTCACTATCGATAACAATCTATCTTGGTCTAATCACGTTTCTGCTTTATCTCGGAAGATCTCAAGTAAGATATTTCAATTAAACAGAATTAAGCATTTCCTTGACCAACATTCTCGGAAGTCATTTTTCCATGCCTATATACAATCTGATATTGACTATGCTTCAACTTGCTGGGACATGGCCAGTCACAATTGCTTGAAACCACTGGAGCGTTTGTATAGACGTTCACTTGATATCCATTCCCCGGCCCAGAATTGATCTATTCATGTCTTCCTTAGCATATTCGGGTGGTAAACTTTGGAATGCAATTAGAGAAAGTTAATATGTCTGTTCTTGATCAGCAATCTTATTTTGCCCGCAAACCCCACTTTTCACATAATCAAATTTTCTCAACCAAAAAAATAGCTAAAATTCTACAAAATTAAACAAATCTAATTGCGTGAAAAGTGGGGTTTGCGGGCAAAATAATTTTCCTGCTCTAGAACCGCACATATTAACTTTCTCTCTGATTAACTAACAGGCACTGTGTTTGGTGGGACAACTTGCAACTCTTCGCGAACAAACGATCTTTTAGGGGCAGGCTTTTTAGACGTAGTAGCACCGCTAGAAGAGAGAGTTTCTCTTAAATAATACACAGGAGGGGTTGTTTTCATAATTCTTTCAACTTCATATACATCTACGCTCCATATAGGGTCTGTGGCTCTAATTCTAACATCGCCCTCCGCCTCTCCAGGCGCATACAAGTATCTTACTTTTAGTCCAAAAGGTAAGAGTTTTTGATTACCTTGGATGTCTTCAGTAATGCTAATTTTTTTTTAATTTGATCGCGTTCACTGGCTTAAGACCCGTTGCTTTAAATTCTTCATTGTTCATGGCGCGTAAGACTGCCGGCAATCTCCTAACCCATTCTGTGTTGCGTGTTTTGTCCATAAGGTCTTTATGATATTGATAGGTAAACAGACGCTCAGCTAGATTCTTATTAAAGTTTTCTACTAGAGCTTGGGAGCGATGGTTGCCTGGGATTCCTCTCTTAACTGTAACCCAATGTCTTAAAAACAGTTGGTTTACAGCTCCTTTAAACTCTTTCCCATCATCAACCTGGATCAACCTAGGATACTTTAATGGACCTCGCATGTATATTTGTTGTAAAGCCACAGCCACAGCAGTTGAGCTTTTATCTGTTAAAGGCTCAGCGTCTTTATACCTTGAAGCCATATCAACAACAGTCAGAGCATACTTAAACTTTTTTCTTCTAACTTTGTCATGTGGAAGATACAACAAGTCCATCTGGTGGGTGTCATTAGGAACTGAGTTAACAAATCGAGGCCTTATTATTCTTTTTGGGGCGGGCAGATATATTTGCCAGATCGCTTGTTTTGAAAGCCAGTCTTTCGCCTCTGATTCAGACACCCTAGCAGCTTTACTCAGTTTATCAATAGCGGCCTTTCCTTTCCAATACCCTCCAGGAGAATAATATATTTTGTACTTTGTATCGTCCATAAGAAGGGACTGTTTTTATTACATTTTTAACAATGTTTTTAGATTGAATATGCAAGAAGAAAGATTGCTCCCATAGCACCTATAATAAAGCCTATTTCTACCATTTTCTGATCCTCAGATGGTTCATAAAAGTCAGACAGTTCTGGCGGCGACGATGTTAGAAACTTCTTTCCTGTCACTAAGTAATATTCATTCATTGCGTCATCAACGTCTGTAAATGTGTGCTCTGCATGTCCCTGCTCTCTTAACTTTTTATTAATAAAGTCTAAGTGAGCAATCCTCCTTTTCTCGTAAGCGTCTTTTGCCTTAGCTAAATCTTCCATTGCCTTGTTATGGCGTTCTCTCTCTTCATCAGACCGCAATTTACTAAACATATAATTGCTGCCAGAGAAAGCCAATGCATTAACAATAGCCCCGCCCACCATCAGAACTATTCCAGACATCTTTTTTTATAAATGAATGAATATTTTTTAGAATGAATTTTTTTTAGAATGAATCTTTTTTTATAAATCAATCTTTTTTATAAATCAATCTTTCTATGCATTGATGTTTTCTGGGATAATCCCCTGTGCAACAAGAAAGTCTTCTGAGGCAATCCCCGCCGTTATTACAGCTATAACCTTAACAACATCCTCAATGTCTAACCTTCCTAGATCAGCTGGCCTCATCTTAAACATGTTTTTTGCTAACATGCTATATCCTATACTAAGACCACCAGTTACAGCAGAGTGGTAAATCGTATTAATAATCTTTTTTTCGCTCATGTTTTTTATTAACTAAAAAAATATTTAAAATAATCATAATATGAAAGACTGTCTATGTGCTTTTTAATCAGATAATCTTTTGTTGCCAGAGCTAAAAATAAGGTTGTAACTAGTTTCGGCGAATCTTCTATCTTTCCCATGTTGGGTGGTTTTATTCTTAACAAACATTTTGCTAGGGTTGAATAAACTATAACACCGACAATGGGCACTGCATAATTAACCAACGTTAAACTCATGGTTTTATTATTTTTATTGTTTTTAAAAAGAGTTTAAAAATGGATTGCGACGAGCTATTAAAGTGTGAGGAGGCAGCAGACCTCTGTCATAAAGAAAGATTATACTCTCTGGCTGCATGTGGGAAAACCAGGCAGTATTTAGGCGTTGAACTAAGTATCGAACAGATTCAGCAATTGTCTACATCAGACGTTGAGAAGTATTACGCCAGGTACGAAGCACAGCTAGGATCAAAAATGGTTAGATCGGCGGGGCAGACAATGATTAGTTTATATGCTAAGTTAGTAGGCAAGATAGCGCCGATTGATTCAGAAGAAGATTTAAAATATGACTTAACACAAGATCCGGTTTTAACCAAGTCCCTAGAATCTCTTGCATGTGACATGTATTATAGATTTGGGACGTTGCTATGTCCATTCATCATGGGATTAATTACTTTCAATCATATTAATTTTAATCATATTAATTTTAATCAGACTAAAAAAAATGAGCGAGCAGGAGAAGAATGTCCCACAGGAGCAGAATGCCCCACAAGTGAATTCTCCACAAGTGAATTTACAGGCGAGTGCCCCACAAGTGAATCCACAACTGAGTGTCCCGCAAGTGAGTGTCCCGCAGGTGAGTAGTGTTACTAAGTCTAAAAATCCTGGACGTGTTGAGGCCGGTCGTAAACTAGCTGAATACAACAGACTGCAAAAAGCAAACCAAGCAGCAAAACAAAAATTATTAGATAGTAATACAACATCAGCACCAGCACCGCCGCCGCCGCCAACAACACACAATCAAACTATAAGATGTATTATTATGTACTGGGGAGTATTGTTGTTGGTGGAGGGCTTTTAGCATACAAGCGCCTAAAGCCATACTTAGCAGCAAAGTCACAAACCCCCACAAAAACAGTAAAAGAACCAGCTTCTGCAAAAAAAGTACAACCTCCTGCTGTAGACCCATTTTTAATAAATTAGTTTTTTTTAATGTGTTGTTAAGTACTGGTTAAGTACAAGCTAAGTACTGGTTAAGTGCAAGTTAAGTACTGGTTAAGTACAAGCTAAGTACTGGTTAAGTACAAGCTAAGTACTGATTAAGTCAGTTATAACAAGTTAAGTGTAAGTAAAGCGCAAGTTAAGTGCAAGTTAAGTACAAGTTAAGTGCAAGTCATGTTAAGTACTAGTTAAGTTCTTAAGTAAAGTACTAGTTAAGTACTAGTTAAGTCGGTCAAGTCGATTCTCCAGTGGTCTATAGCGTATGAAAACTCGGGGTTAACGGAAGTTCGCTTGCTATTGGTAGAGTCTAGCGACTTCTTATTAACAGCGGTTGTGTTTACTTGATGAAGAGTAGAGCGCAGATTAACATTTGTGTGATAAAATACTTTGCGTTCAAAGAGAGCCTGCTTGTAGTCGTCGTGACTTTTTTTTTTTTTGACAACTTCTTTACCTATGCCCTTAGCTTTCTTCATTACAGAAGTCTGGGTAGCAATACTATACATCTTTGCCTGTAAGCCAACATATTCTTGTATAATCGTCCCATTAAGTTCATCCTTCATCTTTCCAATCACTTTCTTGTTCACGGTTGAATGTAAAGGCGAATCTTTTGGATAGTCACATGTGTCATACCACCCATCAGCTCCTTTGGCCACCTCTATTTCCATGTCTTTGTAAAAGTCTTCAGTTGGGATGTCCATAATAAAACTATCAGTGTCTGTGTAAACGACATTTGATTCTGGGTACAGCGGCTTAAAGTAGTCGCATAGAAATTCTAGCATTAATAACTTTGACAGCTCTAGCACGGCAAATCCGATAAACACCGGCTTGTCCAACTTCACATTCTGTTTCTTCATCATAATACCAACCAGGTTGTCGCTAAACCGTCTAAAGTCGTAGTAGTTAGGTTGAGAGGTCAGCTTGATTGCTTGTTTTTCTTTTGTAACTAATCTTACATCTTTACGATTGTGTACGTTCTCCATGGTTTTGCCAAAACAGCTGTTGTTCATTAGTTTAAAAAAGTCTTTTTCTGAAGCGTCTGTAGCCTTAGTTCTAAGGTCGGTGTTCTTCATGATGTATGGCCTCATGAAAGGCTCTTGGTCAAAGGTAATTATTCTGTGAACGGCTCTTAGTTTTAACCCGTGTCTTAAGTAAAATTGTAACAGCCGGTAATGACAAACATATTTAGTTTTGTCTCGAAGATTAGGCACGAGTTTGGGCGGTTCGGTGGGACTCATCTTTAATCTTTCTGCGGCTAAGGGGAAATCATTATGGAGGTCATGTAATTCTTTAGGATAATCTAAGTCTACTTCTAAGATTAGTCCTATTGGATTATCGGGCGTAAGCTGTGATAGTATACTCAACACGGCAGTAACCTCATGAGGCCCATTTATCATTTTGAAGTTTCTCAATGGCAGTGTCTGGCTCATGGCCCACCCATACAGATTGTTGGCGTCTAAATACATTAGATAGTTGGATGGCTTAGTTGGATCATAATCGGCTAAATACTTGTTGTTGGCTCTGCGGTAAGGATGACAAGCCATACTAATGCCTCCTCTCAGCCCATCCTCAATCATCTGGAGTGTATCCAGATCAGATATTAAGTCAATCTCAACGTTTGTAGACTTCAAGAATGCATCCCAAGAAAGGCCCGGGGAAGAGATGTACTGTGATGAATCCAGACCGTAGTGTTTCATGCATGCGGATCTGTAATTCTGAAAGACGTCAGCTAATAAACACACGTCGGCCAATAAATATTGATCGTGATAGTCACCCATCGTTCGACAGTGTAATTCTGTCCAGGCTTTCTGTGCGTATTCATAGTCGGCGTCAGATATGCCTCAGCCTCTAAGACGGCTGTAAAAGTCTTCCTTTGCTGGCAGCGCCGGCTCGTCAAACCTCTCCCACGAGTCCATGTATTCATAGGGATAGACGCCTTTACGGACTAAAGATGGGTCGAAATACTTTTTAGTGATTGGATAGTCTTGCAGAGATCCTGCTAATTTATCCAAACTCCCCATCAGATGCTGGGCAGAGTCATAGAAGGATAAACAGTCTACAGTAAAGGTCATGTACTTTTCTGATGATTGCGCAATACAGCTAACTCTCTTACATTCAGAAGTCACTGCTTGCATGATAAAGTGAGAATCATAGCCCCGCAAGTTATGAAAGAAGATTGGCAGTTTCCATGTCTTGGGGTCAACCTTAAGTTGAAGATTACAGATATTATGCGCTGCCCCTCTGAATTTTCCAGTAATGTGATCACTGGTCCCTTACAGCATCGCCTGATAATTCTCTGTTGCATATCCAGCAGTGGGTGGATGATTCGTAGCGCCTTTGGTCTTCGGGGGTCATCTTAATGCCTGAAAGGTTCAGCTTATTGGAGAATTGATTGCGAAGATGCTTCATCTGCTCCAAAAATCGATTAGCTGCGTCGGGACCTCTGTAAATCTCTGGTTGTGTGTGTTGACCGTCTGACCTAACAACGACGAAAGCATAAGAACAAATCTGATGGTGGGTTAATAAGGTTGTTTTTTGTTCTTGTTGAGGGCCGTAGTACTGTGGCAAGATCGCCTCAAAGTCAGCATAGACTACGTATGGCCTCATCTGCAGTTTGTGTACATTCTTAAAACTAACTTTAGATCCTGGTTTTGGTGTAAGAAGTACGGTTTTACAGTCTACAATACTTTTACAATGTTTCTTATGTTCAGCAGCTGCCTCTATAGATGGAATTCTAACCAAACATCTTCTACAAAGCTCTTGTTTAGCTGTATTGTTTGTAGTATAGGCCATAAGTCTGCTAATTGATCTGATTAATACATAATGGCTCTTGGAACCGTCTGTAAACAGAATCAAGTCGACATGATTCTCAAGTGATTCGCCTAAAGGGGGAGCTTTGGGAGAGATCCTTAGAGGGACTAGATTGTTTACTACAGACCATGTGTATACGCTCACGGTTATTGGTTTGTTTTGCTCTTCAAACTGAGATATACTTTCTATACTCACTGGAAAGGTTATGTTATCAAAGTTCAGGCTATCTTTATACTGCCAATAATTAGAAACTCTGTTTGCATTATTTTTAACTGGGTGTAAGTGCGCCAAAACACACCACATGAAACATAAGTTATCTGAATTATGTATGTTTAGGACTGCTCGTTTAAGAACTAACTCTCTCGGGAGAGGAATGGAAGAATTGCCGACTATAGGATAGAACTTTACTTGTCTTAATTTGATTTCAATGACCGTTCCTTTAGACCAACCGGAGCCGCGCATTTTCGCTTCTTCAATCGCTTGATTAAACTGTGTGAGCATGTAATCAGCCCAGTCAGAATTAAAGTCGCGATAACTCATTATTTCTATCTGTCTAGTTGAAACCCAGACTAGTATACTACTATCATCGAGGGTTATATATTCAATCTTAATGATCAACAACACTTTCACTGGCGGGTCAATTTGAAGAGACTCTGGGATTTTAGAAATAGCATGCGTCACGCTTTCGCGAATGTTTATAGGGTTAATAATGCCCATGTCTGTACTCTGTTCATATTGCCCGACGGTTTGGCATCCATCGCTTTTGTGATCGTCATTTTTAAGATCAAATAAATAGGTAATACAAAAAATAAATACTAAAATTCAGCTAATATTTACTAATTTGAGGTAATACAAAAAAAATAAATACTAAAATTTAGTTAAATTGAATAGCTACTCCTTCAGGGTTAGTAAAAATAGACAATTCAACGCCATCAGGAGCCATAATATTAACTAAAATTGCAATACACTTTATAACTGGGTTGGGCCAAGAATTTGGCATTTTACTGATTAAGTCGGTTACACTTTCACGAATATCTGTGTGCTCAAAAAGATCCGCAATTAATTCGCCAAACTTGTTTCTTAACTCTTCTTCATTAACCCCCCGCTCCATCATTAACTCTAAGGCGCAGCATATATTTTTAAGCTCTGTAACTACTTTGGTCGTCATTTTTAAGATCAAATATATAAGTAATACAATAATTAAATCAGGCTCGTTTTTGGGTTTGCAAGGTTCTGCTTTGCAATGTTCTTTCTGATTGCCTCAGCGTCTACCTGCTGTGAAGTAAAAGTCTTTCTCCATTTCTTTTGGAGGTCGATCTTTTGGCGTCTGTAATCATCACCGTCAGCCATGGCTCGTTTAAATTCTTCGTCTGTTACTTTTCCATCCAGTAATGTATTGCTTATAATCAGCCTTAATGAATGAAGTTTTGCTGTTGCTAAGGCTACAATGGCGGTGTGCTTTTGTAATTTGGGCGTTAGCTTCTTTAAAACAGCACTTACAATCGTGACATGGCAACTAAACCCAAACCAACGCTCCCAAAAGCTATGGATATCGGTGTCCCAACTCCAGTAGCTAAAAGAGCGACACTAGACCCAGTGCTTAAGCCGGATACAACCGATGAGCCGGTGATTATATAAGAAAGGACATTTAAAGCTTTAGCATATTTCTTTCTAGTAACCCTATACTTATTTAAGTCACTTTCTATTTCTTCTTCAAGCTCAGTCATGTGCTTTAATCTAAACTGCTGGCCGTCCTCCATTTTAAAAAACAAGATTATTTTTTTTTTTTAATCTTGTACATATCTTCTTATTAACCCTTCTGGCAGCACCTCATCAACAGAGTAAAACGCAATAAAATCAACATACTTAATGAAAATAAAATCGAGTACTGTTAGTTTGTCTTTGTCAACCATCACAGTAACTTTGTCAGAAGATACAGAAGTGTTTATTTCATCCCCGTTTTTAGTAATAACAATAACAAGCCTAAGAGGACCACCCAAGTTTTCAGACTTTATTTGCACGCCTCTGATTAACGTATGCTCTGGCAAACTAGGATCAGACTCCCTTGGAGTAATAAATAAGCGAAAAAGCATCGTCATTTTTCTAGGCAGTGATTCTAGTTTTGGGTTAAACTCTAAGCCGACGGTGTCGCCCCCCACTTCAGCTAAGGACTTCTTTCTCCGCAGCATATATTCAGAGCCCTGTTAGTTATTTCATCTGCTTTTTCTGTTGTGTTCCTGGGACTAGGCTAGCAAGAAGGCGTCCTTCATTCAAAGCTTTTCTAAAATTGTATTTCTTATCAAAGTATAATAGGGGCTTCGTAGTTCAAACTTTAAATGCCAGTTAATGTCAGGAAGCAACGCCCAGGCATTCTCTCGTTTATGAAGTTTGTATTCATGTTTGCCAAAATCGTTTGCCCTTAGATTTCTTATCTCTTCCAGGGTAGGATATTGCTGCCGTTTTTTATCTTCAATTTCTATTCGTTTGTAAACGCCATCGTCGGTGTACTCAAATCCATAAACATTTCCTGTCACTCCTATCAGATCAAAGTCAGTTGTGTCTGCTAGATCTTTTAGCTCTACTGCAGCGCATTTAGGAGCTAACTCTGCTTTTGATTCTGGCCCTCGAGACATTCTTTTTAATATAAACAATTTATTATTAAACAATCTATAATGAGCAATCTATAATAAACAATCTGTAATAAATAATCTGTAATAAACAATCTATAATAAGCAATCTATAATAAACAATTTCTTATAAACAATTTGTTATAAACAAACGTATTGAACTGGCGGGTCAGTCCGTAAGCATAGTTTAGCGTGCTTAGATTTTTCTAGCTGCTCTTTTATTTTTTTTAGTTCATCTTTGTTCCTGATTATATAGTTTTCACTTAAACACTCTTCAAAACTATCCCTGTCCTTAGTATAGAATAAGATGACTGATTTTAACTGCGATCTAAAGTCTTTTAAGACAGCATTGTATTTTTGAGTTAAGAGCCAAACAGAAACTAATGCGTGTCTTCCGCTAAAGGCCAGCTTAGACAGAGTCCTTCTTTTTTTAACAATGTCTTGTTCAGCTGAACAGTCATCAATAATAAACAGCGTTTCAGTTCCCTCAAATAGCCTATAGTAATGTTCTAAACAGTCGCTTAGCTTGTCAGTAGGATCAACTAAAATATATTCTCGTCTGTCCAAACAAACTGCCTTTCTTTTAAGACTTGTTGTGCTTAATGGTTGTGCAGAATATAACAATGTATCGTAATGAAACCTGTAGACTGTTTGTAACAAATCAAGCACGAAGACAGTTTTCCCACACCCAGTAATCCCACAAATAAGCGAACAGTGCGGGTCTTTAGGCAAAAAGTTCAAACTATCCATCTGTTTTAATAGGCTATTTCTTTCAGTCTATTTTCTTCAATGTTTAGCTGGGCGTCATAAACCACAAAAACGTGTATTTGTATCTGACCATTCTCCTCCTTTTCCTTATTAATCTGTATGAGTATGCCATCTGACCCTACCCTTCTTCCGCTCCCGTGCAGTCTGTTGTCATACGTGGATCTAAAATCCAGCCATAGTCCATATTTGTCTGTTAGATAATCTTCGAGTCTTACATCGTGAAGGTGAAGTTTTTTACACACATGATCGGCTGTGGGGCTTGTCTGTCTGCCTCCAGCAAACAATTTTCTTATTTCATCAAAGTGTTGGTCAGGTAAAAGTCCGGCTGAATACAGCTGAAAAGGCTTGCCATCTACTGTGCAAGACAGCTGCTCAATTTTTGGGTTGTAAAACACCTCAGATTCTCTCTGAAAAGGAGCTGAGGGTTCAGTAAATAGCAAGAGAACCCCCTTTAGGGACCTTAAAGAATTGCTTATAGCTATTTCCCAGACAGTGTCTTGCTTGTTTTTAATCGCTAGACTGTGGTGTAAAACTCTTTCAAAGTAAACAACCGCCCTACTTTTATACTGATTTAAGATTATTCTAGCTAGTTCAGGGTTAGTAACAACGTCAAAATTAAGAGAGATGTTACTAACAGTGTATTTGGCTAAGGGATCGTCTGATAGAATAACAGACCCGCTGTCATTGAATGTCAGTTCGTAAGTAAGTTTGTCTCTTAGTGTGCCTTGGTAATATGGCTGATGGGTTTTTAACAGTTCAAAATCTAGAGGAATGCAAAATCTGTTCTTAAATGCTCGCGCTATTGCCTGGTCTCTCTCGTCTTCCTTTGCATCTGCAGCATTAAGCCTGTGCTTAAGGCCGTTTGGGCTCTGGATTCCTTGAAAGATTTTGTCTTTTCTTTCTGTTCTAGGCAGCCACAGATCAGAATAGAGATTAAAAATGTCTGCGCTACTCAGTGAGAAGACTTCTCTACCCTCCAGTTTAATTACCATATTTTTAATGATGGCCCTGCCCAGGTTAGCAACGACAGTAGCATTAGGATCCGTCGACTCAATATCTATTTTGAATGACAGCCTGGCAGTGCCTGGCATTATAACATCGTCAGGCCCGAGGTCACTAAATCTTACTGTTAATATTTCATTAGGCTCAATTGTTGATGGATTATTTACAACCCGCACAGTCTGTCTTATGCCTTTTATGCCGTGGGGTTCCTTCGCTTTTCTGAATGGATCAAGGTCGCAGCCGTATGGGTTCATTTTTTATAAAACAAAAAATAATAAATATATAAATATGTCTGGTGAGGGTGATTATGATGTGATTAGTCCTATTGAAGAAGATGAAGATGAAATAGAGCCGGGTCGTTCATTGCAAGATGAACTTGAGGGAGCAGAAGCACGTCCTTTACTCCCTAGACAGCCTCAAGATGTAGGTTCTTCACTCTTAGTGCTCGTCAAGAACTTTTAGGAGTAGGCTCTTCACTCCCTAGACAGCGTCACGAACTATTGCAACGACGAATTGAATCATTCTATAAAAATATAGAACGGGAGCTGCCAGAAATACTTGATCTTAACGATTTTGAAGAAGATGGCGGCCATTTGTATATTAGGACTAGTGAAGGAGGCCGCGTAAGAGTTACTACAAAGCCAAACGCGACCAAGTTTTTAAGTCTAAGTACATTAGACGAGACCTCCCTGCTGCTGATGCAGAACGATTAAACATTACAAATTTAAGGTCTGATGCTGTTAGACTTTTACAGAAAATGGGGCGGGCGTTGCCAACACGATCTGAAATAGAAATCGCCTCTATTCCAGCGTTAAGTCAAAAAACAGATGAAGCAATAACAGAATTTGAGACGAGTCTTATTGAGGAGACGAGTTTTATTGAGGGGCCAATTGGCGGTTCGCCTAGGCAAAGAGAAGGTGAGCTGAGTCCTGAAGAAGAAACAGCTTTAAAATCAATTGATGATCCTCCATTGTCTACGAGTGAACTCAGGGATTTAAGAACTGCTCTGCGTGAACTCTTGAATATTAAGTCTGCTTTAGCAACTACGAACGAAGAACTAAAAAACAACTTGGCAAAATTTAATGAGCTAAAGAGAGAGATAGACGAAGAAAAAAATAAGCTGGCTGATGCAGATGATAACAATTTAGGACAAGAAGAAAAGGCTAGAATACAGGCGAAAATACAGGATTTAATGAAAGAAAAAGCAAACGTGTTAGCGGCGTTGTATATTAACAGAGAAAAAATAGCAACCCAAATAAGCTGAATCAGAGAAACTATAAACAAAATGATTATGAAAATACTACGCTAGCAGAAAGAATAAGGACTCTGTTCAGAGAGCAGGGGATTACAATAGTTAGTATATTAACGGCCGTTGGGTTTGCTATCTCTACACTGGTTTATGCATTAACCGGCAGTGCGCCAACAGGGTCAGTAGCGCCTCCAACGCCTCAGCCTGGTAAAAGTTGGATTAGAAAACAATTGCACCATCTGGCAAACTTATTAAAGAAGTTAGCTGCCAAAGCGCTTGGTGCACTGCCTGGCATAATAGGCGGTGTTGTTAGTTGGGTTTTGTCTACCATAGGCAAAGTGGTTGGTTATATGGCTAACCATCTGTGGACTTGGGGGGTGCTGGCCGCTGGTTTAATTTTTAGTAAAATAAAGTATGACCAGTCCAGTAAAAGTTAAAAACACAACAAGGGTCGTCTTTTCGCTAGTGTGTCTGTCGGGGTGAGGCACATCGACGGGTGGGGGGTCGCTTTCTGGGCTGCTTATAACTGGCGGTGGGGAGTCGCTTTCTACAGGTTCTGGGCTAGATACTTTTTTTAAAAATGGCTGGCGCGGGCCTTGTGTTTAAGCCTTGATTGTGTCCTAAGTTTTGATCGTCTCCGGCTATGAGGATTTCATTATTATAATTCTGTATCATGCCAATCTGCAGTCTGAGGTCAGAAGGCAGCATGTATAATCCATGACCCACAACAAAGTCAACCTTTGACCTAGCATGTGAAAGAACGTTTTGGTACCTTTGTATGCTGGAAGGCAAATCAACAGCAGAGTTAATAGCATCTTCTAAATTGGCTAGAAATTGTTTTCTGGCGTCAAAACCTGTAGATTGATCCACTATGCTAGACTTGGTCTGTGCTTGCGCTCCTAATAGGCACCAAACGTACGTGCGTATGGAGTCATTAAGTCTTTGCACTCCTGGCATTGTTAGGCCTTCACTTTCATCCAAGATAAATGTTGCCCAAGCATTGGAGTGTTTTTGTTCTATTGATCCCAATCTAACTTGGGAGTTTGACTTAAAAGTGGTGTGGCCGGGCCAGTAGTCAAAATTATATTCTCTACGCTGGCCCCACAAATACAATGTGCCCAGCCCGTGATTGCGGTCTAACTTTTGTCTAAAGTTATTTGAAGGGTTAATGTTAAATTCGTTGCAGATTCTTTCATATGCATTATTGTCCATTGGGCTGAGAAATGGATTAAACGCGTTGTCATTGGGGAGACGTACTTGTAGTTCAGTTAGTATGCGCCTATACTGATAATAAACATGAAAGTTATATACTGACCTTACTAAGAGATTGGGGTGGTTTAAATGGTTTGTATATGAAACACCGCAGCCAGTGGTGAGCAGTAAACTGCAAAATTTAACTGATTTTGGTAAAAAACCATAGGGTTGGATGACCATGCTGATGGCACTCTATCACTCTTTATTGGAGGATTTAAATATCTAGTTAGGGGGTTTACAAGCCTGACTAGAAAGCCATATGATTCATCCACTGCGATGGTTAGGCTACTAAAGTCCAAAGATTTGGGCTCATAAACCCCCCTACGTCGTAAGTGGCACTTTCATTATATTTAAAAGGTTCCATTTTAAATAGATTTTTAAAAAAAGGATTTAAAAAGGATGCACATTTATATAACTAAACAAAACACGAGTGTGTTCTTAAAGTATCCAATTGACAATAGGCGCGGTGATAGTAGGGTTGCTCTTAGAGAAATTGGTTTTAAAGTTAAGTGGTTTAATATATCTGAAGAAGCTCAGAATAACTGGATTAATGTTAGTAACGAGGGGGGCAATCAAATAACTCATGAAAAAATATCAGAAGGTTATTACAACTTTTGTTCTTTAAAAGAAGTACTTAACGAATTTGGCATATTGCTAAAAATTAACGAACAAACCTCAAAATTACTATGCATTTTCCACCAGAAGAAAGAAGAGAATACACTTTTCCTAAAGGCCTTGCTAGAATCTTGGGCTTCCACAGTACTAGCAGAGCTTATAAATTTAGCACAAGAGAAGACATCTATCAATTTGAAAGTAATGAACCATCTGATTTTCTCGTGAACCCAATGTTGTATGTCCATTTACAAGAGTTAAAAACAGATACTAATTTATTTGATGGCCATCCATCTACAGTTCTAAGAGTACTACCATCAATTAAGGCGGGGTTTTGCGATTATCAGTTAAGCACATTTGGTGAAAACAGTCGGTTTAAAGAATTAGTTGCAGGGTCTATAAATTCAGTGTGTGTAAAAATAACTAACCAAGATGGAAAACCAGTTGTTTGTTCTGATTTATTAGTAGTGCTTGAGGTAGAAGAGCGTACTAGAAAAATAGTAAGGGCTCAATCCCGCGGGCGTTAATCAGAGAGAAAGTTAATATGTGCGGTTCTAGAGCAGGAAAATTATTTTGCCCGCAAACCCCACTTTTCACGCAATTAGATTTGTTTAATTTTGTAGATTTTTAGCTATTTTTTTGGTTGAGAAAATTTGATTATGTGAAAAGTGGGGTTTGCGGGCAAAATAAGATTGCTGATCAAGAACAGACATATTAACTTTCTCTCAATTCCTTGTGACATAAGAAATAAAAATAGCTTATCTACGTTTAAAACACATTATCATAAATATCTAATGCTAAGCTATAGCTAACCTTCTGTGGTATTTTTGGATCGTAATCTTGTATCCAATTTCCTCAAATGTTTTTTACTCATCTTCTATGTCTTTATTCTGCTGGTGCTTGTATTCTCTGCCATTTGTCTATCTGTCTGTCTGTATTGTCTGCCTGTCAGTCTCTCTCTCTCTCTCTCTCTCTCTCTCTCTCTCTCTCTCTCTCTCTCTCTTTCCATCTCTCTCCTTCTGTCTGTCTGTCTGTCTGTCTGTCTGTCTGTCTGCTCTCTCTCTCTCTCTCTCTCTCTCTCTCTCTCTCTCTCTCCTTCATCTGTCTTGTCTAGCTGTTGCCTGTCTACCTTCTATTGTCTGTCTCTAACTCATAAGTTAAAGAATGTTTCTAAGGTATGTGCCCTTTCTCCTCATGACTTTTTAAATATATGTGTAAGTGGAAGTGTTGTGTAGGTATCTGCCCTATTAATATGGGCCGGGGGCCTGCGCATCAACATTCATGCTCTCACCTGCATACATACATTGTGTGCAAGTGTGCTTTGTACATACTTATATATGTTTGTTTATGCATATGTATATGTGTATGAACTATGTGTATATGTATTTATGTATGTGTAAATATCTATATGTGTGTGTGTGGTGTGTGTGTGCGTAAATATATTCGGAATTTTTTGTTTTGTTTTGTTTTTTGTTTTGTGAGGGCATGGTGTGAGACAGCCATTATTGTTGCTTATCCATCTTGCCCTCAATAAAACATTCGTTCGTTCGTTCGTTCGTTCCAGTTACCCCAAACCTACACCTTGGCCTTCTCTCTCTCTCTCTCTCTCTCTCTCTCTCTCTCTCTCTCTCTCTCTCTCTCTCTCTCTCTCTCTATTTACCCCCAAACCTACCCCTTGGCCTTTTCCTTTCCCGTTTCCTTCCCCTTGTTCGCTATGTTCACGCGCTTTTCTATTTGCATTCGTTTGTCAATAATATGGACAATAGCTAACTTGTTTTGAACTGTACAAGATCTTGTTATACTTTGTTCTTTTTATATGTGTATTTGCATTAATTTGATCTTTAAATGCATTAATTTGATCTTTACATTGTTTCTCTTTCTTTTGCCCCAGGGCTGGGTGGAAAAAAGCATTTGTATTGCTTATCTCATTACCCTGGTAAAATAAAATTTCGTTCGTTCGTTCGTTCGTTCAGTCAGTCTCTCTCTCTCTCTCTCTCTCTCTCTCTCTCTCTCTCTCTCTCTCTCTCTCTCTCTCTCTTCTCTCCCCATTCATTTTACTAATCACGTCCGGTTCAGTTGAACACATTATCAGTCAAGGAACAGGTGTGCATTCGGGACAACACAACCCTCTATCATGGTGGAAGGATTCCTGGATTCGTTTAATTAGTCAGTTCAGGTCTTGGATTCGTCTAATTAGTCAGTTCAGGTCTTGGGTTCGTCTAATTAGTCAGTTCAGGTCTTGGGTTCGTCTAATTAGTCAATTCAGGTCTAAGATTCGTTTAATTAGTCAGTTCAGGTCTTGGATTCGTCTAATTAGTCAGTTTCAGGTCTTGGATTCGTCTAATTAGTCAGTTCAGGTCTCTTCTAAAAAAAGAGTCATGCCTCCAGGCAGCGAAGGCGTAATTGGTTATGACGTAATAAATCTGTCTTGCGTCTGCCACCCTTTGGTTATGACGTAAAAAAATATGTCTTGCGTCTGTCACCCTTTGGTTATGACGTAAAAAAGTATGTCTTGCGTCTGCCACCCTTTGGTTATGACGTAATAAATCTGACTTGCGTCTGCCACCCTTTGGTTATGACGTAAAAAAATCTGACTTGCGTCTGCCACCTTTGGTTATGACGTAATAAATCTGTCTTGCGTCTGCCACCATTTGGTTATGACGTAAAAAAAATCTGGCTTGCGTCTGCCAGCCTTTGGTTCAGAACAAATCTCCTCTCAAAACGTATCATGTTTGCACGCAGCGAACGCGTCCATATCATGACGCATAAGACGTTTCTGGTATCTGCCGATCTTTGGGTCAGATGAGATCTCTTCTAAAAGTAAATCACGTTTGCACGCAGCTATCGCATCTTGGTCATGACGTAAAAGATGTAGCTAATGTTTTCGTCCCTTTGAGTCAATTCAGTTCTCTGCTAAAAACAAACGAACAAACAAAAAAAACAAACAACAACAACAACAACAAAAACCGTCATGTTTGCACGCAGTGAAGGCGTCCTTGGTCGTGACGTAAAAGATGTATCCATCGCCTGCCGCTCTTTGAGTCAGATCTCAGGTCTCTTGTGAAAACTAAAGTCATGTTTACTGGCAGCAGAGTCGTCACGTGATGTGACGTAAAAGACGTAGCTACCGCCTGCCTCTGTTTGGGTTCTTTTAGGTCTTTTCTACAGAAAATACGTCATGTCTTCACACAACGAAGGCGTCACTGGTCACAACTTAAAATAGACATTTTATGGATGAAATACTTTCTTGATCGATACCATGAATATTGTCCTTAAATGTTCAACGATGCAAGCAGTGTGACTGATTATTTTATTTCATTTAATTTTAGTGTCTAAAATTTATGCTGATAACCGTTTTTGCCTGTTATTGTTATCCGCCATACCTTGAAAGAGGTGAAATGAAATAAATATTGCATTGTGTTGTAAATATAACAGTTCAGGTCTCTTCTTACAAAAAACAAACAAACAAACAAACAAAAAAAAGTCATGTCCAAACGTAACAAATACGTCATTATTTATGACATAAAAGACGTATCTCTTCAATTATCCCATCACACAAGGACAGACAGAAGTAGATAGAGACAGAACGACCCAAGATACCCCATTTAATACAGATATTATAGGGCCGTCTCCAGGCTAAGTTGCCTCTTCCCTGTAAACTTCGTTAGAATCAAATCATCAGCATCTTGTACGTGGAGAAACAAACAAACAAACGCAAGCGAAACCATCATCTTTGAGCCACGTATATGGGATCAAATTTACAGCAAGGTGTGTGACATCTCTGATTGAAATACTCCAAAAATAAAATTCAGAAAAAAAGAAAGGGCTCAGATTGCCCATGACCATCCTGTGAAAGAGATAGGAGTGGGGCTATATTAACCTGTCAGCTTCAGACTGCCAATAATGAAATGACCATCATGTGAAACAGATAGGAGTGGGGCCATATTAACCTGTCAGCTCGCGCTATGTCTCGCTCAGAAAACGAGAGAACGAATGGATATCGATTTCGCTGCTGCTGTGAGCGTGATACTGCCATGGAAGTGATTTGAAAAAGGCAGTCAGCAGGACGTCTGATGCCAGGAGGGAGGGGGAAGCCTGGGATGTCTTTATTGACCAATTACTGGCCATTAGCTGTTTGACTTCCCTCCCATCCCCCCTTCTTGCCCTCTGCAACACTCAGGAACAAAAAACGAGGTTGTTTCACAGTCTCATGTCCTGTGTTCGTTTGGGGGTGATTCTTGTACTGCAAGTAATCACCTCTCTCTCTCTCTCTCTCTCTCTCTCTCTCTCTCACACACACACACACACACACACACACACACACACACACACAACACACACACACACACACGCACGCGCGTACACACATATACAAGCACGTACACATAAGCACGTATGCAGCACACATAGACACACACACACACACACACACACACACACACAAACACACACACATGCGCGCGCGCGCGCCGCCTTGTGGGTAAATCTTTGCTCTCGTGACTCTAAGATCATAGGTTCAAACCCCGCCACACTATCAGGTCAGAGAATTTCTCGTCAGAGTTAAACTTCTGTTCAGTCTCCAAGCCCCTAATTGTTCTCTGATGACATTTTGGACCGAGTGTCAGGTGTCACAAGGCATGCATTAAAAGAAAAAACAAAGAAAAGAAAAAAAAAAAAACAACTTGTAACCCACACACACACACACACACACACACACACACACACACACACGCGCGCGCGCGCGCGCACGCACGCACGTACGCACGCACAGAGAGAGAGAGAGAGAGAGAGAGAGAGAGAGAGAGAGAGAGAGAGAGAGAGAGAGAGTCAATATCACCGGATTTGAACACGTGCAGCTCCGACACACTCGTTACAATGAAGCAAAATGAAACCATCAATCTAAGTCTGGGGACAAGCCTCCATGGAGAAACAGTTTTTGGTTTTCAAAGACATGGTGTAATCATCTTCCGCGTAAGATCTCACCTGGCAGTTGCATGCTTCCAATCAGCAAAAAGATCTCACCTGGCAGTTGCAATCTTCCAATCAGCAAAAAGATCTCACCTGGCAGTTGCATGCTTCCAATCAGCAAAAAGATCTCACCTGGCAGTTGCAAGCTTCCAATCAGCAAAAAGATCTCACCTGGCAGTTGCATGCTTCCAATCAGCAAAAAGATCTCACCTGCAGTTGCAATCTCAATCGCAAAAGATCTCCTGGCATTGCAACTTCCAATCAGCAAAAAGATCTCACCTGGCAGTTGCAATCTTCCATCAGCAAAAAGATCTCACCTGCAAGTTGCAATCTTCCAATCAGCAAAAAGATCTCACCTGGCATGCATGCTTCCATCACAAAGATCTCACCTGCGTTGCAATCTTCCAATCAGCAAAGATTCACTGCAGTTGCAACTTCCAACACAAAAGATCTCACCTGCTGCTGTCCACACAAAAGTCTCACCTGCAGTTGCATCTCCAATCACAAAAATCTCACCTGCAGTTGCATCTTCAATCAGCAAAAGATCTCACCTGGCAGTTGCTGCTCCAATCAGCAAAAACTCACTGGCATGCACTCAGTCAGCGAAGAAAAGTACAGAGTATCACAACTGTGTTGTTCCACGTCAGATGACGTCACACAAATCTCGCCGCCCTGTCGATCATCCCAGTTTCATTTCCATCATGTACACATTTTTGTACTCCCAGTTCTTATAGAGCAGGCTGCTTTGAATGGGACGAAGAATGTGTGTGTGTGTGTGTGTTGTGTGTGTGTGTGTGTGTGCGTGTGTGTGTGTGTGTGTGTGTGTGTGTGTGTGTGTGTGTGTGTGTGTGTGTGCGCGCGCGCGCGCGCGCGCGCGCGTGTGTGTGTGTCGTGTGTGTGTGTGTCCTGGTCAAAATGTGTTCCACTCGCTCCAGACAAAACTACTGGACCGATCTTTCTGAAAATTTGTAGGTATGTTCATTATGGGCCACGGATGATGCCCGATGTTTTAGTTTACCATTATAGCCGTTACTAACGGCTGTAACGGCCTGTAACGGTTTTTCTTCTTTATGGAATATCTCAGAAAGTACTTGGCCGATCTTTGTAAAAACGAGCAGGTACAGTCATTATGGGTCACGGATGATGCCTGATGTTTTAGTTTACCCCGTTATAGCCGTTACTAACGGCTGTAACGGTTTTTCTTCTTCATGGAATATCTCAGAAAGTACTTGGCCGATCTTTCTGAAAATGTGTAGGTATGTTCATTAATGGTCACGGATGATGCCTGATGTTTTAATTTCCCCGGTATAACCGTTACTAACGGCTGTAACGGCCTGTAACGGTTTTTCTTCTTTATGGAATATCTCAGAAAGGACGTGGCCGATCTTTCTGAAAATTTGTTGGTATGTTCATTATGGGCCACGGATGATGCCCGATGTTTTAGTTTACAGTTATAGCCGTTACTAACGGCTGTAACGGCCTGTAACGGTTTTTCTTCTTTATGGAATATCTCAGAAAGTACTTGGCCGATCTTTGTGAAAATTAGCAGGTATGTTCATTATGGGTCACGGATGATGCCTGATGTTTTAGTTTACCCCGTTATAGCCGTTACTAACGTACTCTGCCCATCTTTCTGAAAATTTGTAGGTATGTTCACTATGGGTCATGGATGGTGCTCGATGTTTTATTTGACCAGAATAGCCGTTACTATCGGTTATAATGGCCCAAAACGGTTTTTCTTCTTTATGGAATATCTAAGAAAGTACTTGGCCGATTTATAAGCGGTTTGGATGATCTTGTCACAAATCGGAGCCTCTTTCCATATGTAAGTGATGTAACGCTAAAAATCGATTAAACAAGTTAAAAACCTAGAAAGAGAGGGTGTTAGTTACCGCCAATGACATTGACAAACAAAGCACATGACAAGACACGATGCATTTCAACCACTTGGGTCTTCTTCAGGCGAAAAAATAAATCACATTTAACATTTAAGACAGTACAAACAAAGAACGAAAATGACTCATCTGTTGTTAATCCATGTGGTGGGGAGAATAGCCGCTAGGCGGAAATGACAAGGGGGATTATGGGAGAGGAAAAGGAGGGGGGGGGGGGGTTCGTGGGGGGAGGGGGGGGGGGGTTGTGTGATACGATAGGGTTGTGTGTCTAGTTTAGTGGGGTGGTGTGATATCTTTGTGACGGTTGTGATAATGGTGGATTGATAATAATGGTAAGGGGGGGGGGGGGGGGGGGGCAAACTGGGAAAAAAAAAAATTAAATTATATATAGAAGGGGTAAATAAGTACATGAACAGAAGAAACTTTAAAAAAAAAAAAAAAAAAAAAATAAATAAATAAATTTAAAAAAAATAAATAAAAAAATAAATAAATAAAAAAGTTTAGGTGAATAAAATAAATGATTTCGCTGGGTGATGAAAGAGGTGGTGGTAGTTATGTGTGGGTAGTTGTGAAAGGTGTGTGGGTAATGTTAATGAGGGAGGGAAGGGGATGGAAGATAAATGGGTGATAAGGTATGATTGGGAGGGGGGGGGGTGAGAAAAAAAAAAAAAAAAGAAGGAGGGAGGGTACATGTGGTGTGTGGGGTGTGGGGGGGGGGGGGGGGGGGGGGGAGGAAAGGGGGGCAAGAGAAGAGAGCTCATATCTCTTATCCACTATGGGTGTGGGAGTGGGGTGGGTGGGAGGTTGGGAGTTTATATTAATTGTGTTGTTTAAAAAGAAACAATGCTGTGGATGATGTTCATTGTAACAGTGAAATAATGTGTTGGCATCAATATGCTGCTGTTGTTGAGAGAAATGCAGTGATCAATGAAAAACAGGTATCATGTTTGCACACACACACACCACACACACCACACACACACACACACACACACACACACAAAGGGGGCGGGGGGGGGGGGAACACATGTAAACAATGTTCTAGGTGAGTTAAGATCGTGTGATCATAGTGAGACTAACTGTGGAAAATTTTTTACACACATATTCATACACACACACACACACACACACACACACACACACACACACACACACACACACACACACACACACACAAAGAGGGGTAAAAATTATTATCATTAATCAGTCACTGATGGGTGATGATCATATGAGATCAACGGTAGTGTAGGAAGAGATTCTTCTCCGTTCCCTTAGGCAGGAATGGTGGAGGTACTGGCAAGGGCTTCTGTATGGTGAAGGCCCTCCAGTGGTCAATAAGGTTTTGCATTCATCAGTGTGTTGGCAGGCCAGGATTCTTCTTTTGGTGTTGTTGGGACTGTTCCACCGTCATTGGGGCTGCATGGATTAATTGCAGACCCGCCAGGGTGGAGTATTGCAGAGATGTTATGTCATAGTCTGGAGTGCCCGGTTCTCAGTATCACAATGATGGTCTTCTTCGTTTACTTAGGTCGGAATCCTGGAGGTAGTGACGGAGGCTGC
>CM065739.1:2966167-2971167 GCA_033310375.1 Conus canariensis | reverse complement strand
GGCAAACGCATATGGATCTGTACCCCATGAGATGATACAGTTGGCTCTTGAGATGTACCATGTGCCAAAGAACATCCGCGACATGCTCAAGAAGTACTTCAATGGCTTCTCAATGCGGTTCTCTACCAAGGAGTACACAACACACTGGATCAACTTAGAAGTGGGTATTGCAATGGGCTGTGCAATTTCCCCAATACTGTTCGTGCTGGCAATGGAACTCATCTTGAAAGCAGCAACAAACAACGCGAGACAAACAGACCTTGGCGATGGATACAAGATGCCTCCTCTCAAGGCCTTCATGGATGACACTACAGTGATTTCATCCAGAGAAGACGAGACACGTCATGTGCTGGAGAGGCTGGACGACATAGTTGCCTCATCCAGAATGAAGTTCAAGCCAAAGAAATCACGGAGTCTCTCACTGAGGAAAGGAAAAGTGGCCGGATCTGTGGTCTTCAGTGTTGCCAACCAGGCCATTCCAACAGTTACAGAAGAACCAGTCAAGAGCCTTGGAAGATGGTATGATGATACGCTGAAAGACACACAAAGAGCAAAAGAAACCAAGCAGATGGCGGAGGAAGGCTTGGAGACCATTGACCAGTGTGGACTCCCTGGCAAATACAAGGTCTGGTGTCTGCAGTTCATGCTGATACCAAAGCTGCTATGGCCTCTGATGATATACGACATCTGCACCAGCATAGTGGAGGCAATGGAAGCCAAAATCAACAAGTTCACAAGGAAATGGCTTGGTGTCCCACCCTGTCTGACTGACATAGCGCTGTACTGTCGCCAAGCAAAGCTGAAACTACCCCTGAAATCCATCCTGGAGGCATACAAAGCAGGGAAGATCAGACTTCAAAGCATGCTGGAGGACTCAGGAGACAAGGTGGTAGAAGCAATCAAGCCCCAGCTGAAGACAGGCAGAAAATGGAAAGTTCAAGAGGCGATGGATTCTGCAAAAGAAAGTCTCAAGATCAGAGAAATAACAGGACACACACAGACCAACAGACAAGGACTGGGGGTGACCAAAACTGAATGGTGGTCAAAGGCCAAAGGAAAAGCCAAAAGAGACATGATGATTCAGGAGATGAGAAAAGAAGAAGACCAAAAAAGACTCCAAAAAGCAGTCCAGCAGAGCCAGCAAGGGCAATGGACAACGTGGGAGAATGCACTCCAAAGAAGTCTCAGTTGGAATGACATTTGGCACATGGCCCCTCTCAGGATCAGCTTCATTCTCAGATCTGCATATGACCTTCTGCCCTCAAATGCAAACCTGGTGAAGTGGGGGAAAACAGACGATCCTGCATGCCCCCTCTGCCATGAAAAACAAACAGTGGAGCATGTCCTAAGCTCATGTAAAGTAGCCCTGGCTCAAGGAAGGTACACATGGAGGCACAACCAAGTGCTCAAAGAGATTGTACAAGTAGTCTGGGCTAGTACCAACACCACAAAAGGGAAAATCAGGACTCCAAAAGCACCCGCAACATTCTTCACGGCAGGAGGCAGCAAATCATGGCCAAGAACAACAGTGCCACTCGAAACATGCAGGCAGAGTCTGCTGGACGGGGCAGATGACTGGGAGTGCACTGCAGACCTCCCAGAATGGAAGAGTCACCCAGAGATCATCAGCAAGAGTGGCATGAGACCAGACATAGTAGTCCACTCTAAGTCAACCAAGCAGCTGATCATGATCGAGCTCACGGTGCCATATGAGAACAGAATGGAGGCAGCTCAAATCTACAAGACTGAAAAGTATGCTGATCTGGCAAACAGCCTGAGGAGAGAAGGCTATCAGGTCAAAGTCCTCACTGCAGAAATTGGAGCTAGGGGGTTTGTAGGAACGTCTGCATACAGCCTCATGAAACAGCTCTCAGTTGCAGGGAAGGAAAAAACCAGAGCCCTGAAAGCAATGGCAGAAGCGGCAGAGAGGTGTTCAAGCTGGATCTGGTCAAGGAGGAACAAAAGTGAACTTCATAAGGCTTAATTTCCCTACAAATATCAGGTGTCCCTGTGGCTCAGTGGTTAAAGCGCGAGTCATTAAGTGGAAAATGAGCATGTCCAGAGGGTCATGGGTTCGAATCCCAGCCATGGCTCGTCCCAAGATGGGAAAAAAGGGGCAGCAGAGGGACATCCGGAGTCATGAACCGGGTGTGGCCCAACCCCCCTAGAGTGTCAGGAGATACGGGCCGAAACACTTGCTTGAAGGGGGCTTCTCTTCTGAGGACTCTCTGCTGCCACGCTCTCCACGAGTTTCTTTCTACTGTTTCACAATTCGACCGTTAAAAACTGTTATTCTTGACATATTGTCCGATTTGGATGAAGTTCGGTATGTACATAGGCTTTAGCTCAGTGATGACTAAAATACCAGTTTCAAAAGTGTACATCGGTTATATAACCGTTAAAACCGTTATTTTGCCGTTACTTTTTACATATTCGTGGATTTTAATGAAATTTAGTATACAGAAAGGTTGTCACACACAATGGCACTTCCATATAGTGTTTCAAAATTTGACCGTTAAAAACCGTTATTCTTGACATATTGTCCGATCTATATGAAATTTGGTAGGTACATAGGCTTTAGCCCAGTGAGGACTAAAATACCAGTTTCAAAAGTGCACATCGGTTAAATAACCGTAAAAACCGTTCTTTTGCCGTTATTTATCTCAGAAAGTACTTGGCCGATTTATAAGCGATTTGGAAAACTGGGAGTACGTTTATATGCTTTGCATCTTGTTTTTCTATTAGGTTACCAGCTAGCTATCTGTCAGTAATTTGGGCAGGTACTGTCCTCCAAGACATAAACACATCATTCCATTTCAGAGCGAAAAAAAAAGTGATCGTAATTAACAACAACAACAACAACAACAAACAGACAAAAAACAACAACAAAAAACAACAACAACAAAAAAAATCAAGGCAAAAGAAAGGAGAGAAGGATGGGTAGTGTCGAGACCTGATGACATCACTGTGTGGCCTTTGACCCATGGGGAGGTCAGAAGGTCACTCAGCACTACGTCATTCTTGCCTCCTCGACATGGTGTGCTGATGATTTCCCCTTTTCTACCACTCTCTGACTTTTTTTTTTTTTTTTTTTTTTTTTTTTTTAGCTATTTGTTTGTTTGGTTGGTTTAATTTGTCTGTTGTGGATTTATTTCCTTTTGCTTACGGTTTTTCTGCTTTTAAGGCCTACTCCATCTTCATTTAGTAAGGCTGAACTCGGTCTCTTTTTAGGTTTATTTATTCATTTCCCCCCTTTTTTTGTCGTCATGAAGCGACTGGCTGGTGTGACTGTGCACACTGTCTGGACTGGATACTAGCTTTGCAGTCTGTACAATCTGTTTGTACAAACAGCTTTTTGACGGTTTTTCTTGTTAAATTGTTTCCTTTATTTCTTTGATATTTCACGCTGGGGGTGAACAATGAAGGGGAGTGTCTGACTTCTTCAAACTGACCGACTATGGTTTGTCTGATGGATAGCGATAGATTAATCATCATGTTCTGTTTTTGATGCACACAAATTGTAAATACCTAAATTGTGGTGGTGTTTGTTTGTTTGCTTGCTTTTTAGCATTAAGTGCTTTTGTCGATTTGGTGACAATCCTAAAACAGGCCCTGAGTGACCGTCTTAATAATGAAACTAAACAAAAGAAAACACAAATGCTGACAAATCATTCTTTCCAAATGTGACCATTCTATTCCTCCGTGATTTCTTCCGCTCTCTTTCATTCCCAGTGTCAGAACGGCTGAATCAACGTCTTCCTCCTTCACTGGAAGGGATAAAACCTATGGCGATCGTTCTTTTTCTTTTCAGGGTCCGGTTTCTCGGAATAAACTCCCACTATCTTTGCGTCGTTCAAACTCTGTCTTCCTTCAAGGTATCTCTTAAAATAACCATTTCCACCTATTAATAGCAGTTCTTTCTTCCCCTTCCCTTGCACATCAAATTGATTTTGTGACTTGTGTGTGTGTGTGTGTGTGTGTGTGTGTGTGTGCGTGTGTGTGTGTGTGTGTGTGTGTGTGTGTGTGTGTGTGTGTGTGTGTGTGCGTGTGCACATGTGTGTGTGTGTGTGTGTGTGTGTGTGTGTGTGTGTGCGTGTGCACATGTGTGTGTGTGTGTGTGTGTGTGTGTGTGTGTGTGTGTGTGTGTGTGCGCGCGTGCGCGCGGGCGGGCGCGCATGCTGTTGTGTCCGTTGTTGTGCGACAGTGTGTGTGTGTGTGTGTGTGTGTGTGTGTGTGTGTGTGTGTGTGTGTGTGTGTGTGTGTGTGCATGCGTGGGTGTGTGTCAATATGCACATTGGTTTGTAGATGCATGGTACTTATTGTAATATTTATCCTCGTAATGGTTTCATTTATGTTTTCTTTAACATTTTATGTATTTGTAAACGCTTAGGACTTATGATTTAAGATTAAGCGCCATAAATAACCGGTATCATTATCGAAATTGGAAATGAAATGAGGCAGGGAACAGTAAACAATAAACAGTAAACAAGTGGGGGTAACTTTTGCTCCCATAGGAAAATTTAACACAGAGCAACTTTTATTCAAGACTGGCACAGCCTTTTAAACTTGAATCAAGTCAGACAAATACATAGACGAACAATCTAATAGTGAGGGGAAAAAAAACAAACAAGCGCAGGCCAACAACTCAACTGTCTTCATAGTAATGACTTGGCAAAGATTTGGACTTAAGGGAGGGGGGGGGGGGGGGAGTTTAAAGATGAAGAAACTGGGAACGTGAAATTAAGAAAATATATTACAGATATGAAAACTCCTCACTAGCTGCATAAGGGAACCATCGTAATCCCTTTTGAAGGCAGATATATTTGTATTGCCTGCTCCGAGGCCTTTCGTCCGCTGGATCGGAACTCATCAGAAAGACATGGCTGGTTGTGTCTGCGCTCCTGGCGTCAAATTGAGACACACCATAGTCCATGATACCGAGGTGTTCTCACCACCAAGGGTGCAAAAAAGAATCCATTCGGTATCATTATCATTATTAT
>CM065739.1:2953667-2961167 GCA_033310375.1 Conus canariensis | reverse complement strand
CAATATTGTTTTTTTATGTAAAGTTCAGATCTCTCTCTCTCTCTCTCTCTCTCTCTCTCTCTCTCTCTATATATATATATATATATATATATATACACAGATAGATAGATATAAACCTAACTGCGGACCAGAAGAATCAACAGCTAAAGATGTGCTGGCTTGGGGGCCAAAAAGGAAGCAGAAGGACGCACAAGGACAGAAACTACCACAGGATTCCTCATATGGACAAACAGGCCTTTGGGTCAATCGATCTGCGACGACCTTCCTTTCCCTCCCAACAGGGCCGTCCCAGCAGTCCGCGTCCTTCAAAATGCCCCCTCCGCCATGCTGCTGGCTGTGTGGGCACCATGGCAACAATCAATAACCAATCGTTTCCCTCCTGTCTCTGCTGAGACGTTCCAGAGCCAGTGGGCTGAAGACAGCAATCCTCCCGCACTGATACGGGCCTTTGGAATGAGTTCTGTTTTGAATTGAAAGATTCCCCCCCCCCACCACCCCATCACACCCCTGCCCCCATCCTTCCTCCTACACACAGCATGTCTTTCGTTCCGTAGTGTCCCCTCCTGTGAAGGAGGAAGACGTGGATTCAGCCGTTCTGACACTGGGAATGAAAGAGAGCGGAAGACATCACGGAGGAATAGAGCGAGTCATCTAACGGAAGGGATGATTTGTCGGGACATCTGTCGCCTTTTCTTTAGTTTCATCATCAAAGCCAACACGATCATACAGAGCCTATTCCAGGACTGTCGTGAAATAAGCTACAAAACATCTTAAGCAAAAGAAGAAAAAAAAGAAAAGAAAAAAAGAAGCAGGCCAAAAAAGACAAAAACAGAGAGAACTATCTCACATTGTAACCGGGGGGGGGGGGGGGGGGGGGGGGGGGGGGAAGGAGGGGGGGGGGGCGGCAAAAGGTGAAGAAGGATTTTGATTAAAAAAAAAGAAGACAAATTGGAAATGCGTACCTATCTAAATACAAATTCCCACCCGATTCATACTCTCAAATCAACAACATTCCAATAAACAGCCGCACACTAATTTATTCATTCATCCATCAACAGTTCCATTTTTATGTACACGATGCATCAAATATTTTCTCTCACTCTACTATGCTACACTCAGTCGCACCGTACATTCACACAAAGTCATTCCGATGGCCCAAACTCGGACCCTGGAACAAAGTCAGAATCACCAGTCTCTTCGGAACTTTTAAATCGTCTCTTTCTTTTTCTCGTATTCAGGTCCTCCTCCTAAATTGTTGCTTCAGGAAATCCCCACAGTCCCCCATTCATGTCACTTCAACGTAGCATCCCATGAAAAGAATACAAACATTCGATCCCACCTCCACACGACGCACGCAGACGCAGTGGGCTGGGCAGATCCGAATCTGCTCTCCGACCCTCAAATCCGGCCGGCAGCACCTCGATCATTCCAGCCAATGCACAACCCCAAGGATATAGCCGACTGTCTCAGACGAACAATTTACAGATTACGTCAGCCATTTCTCCAAACGGCTCCACAGACGTGGGAGGCAAACCGGACGAACACTCCACTAGGATCACCACCTCTTCAGGCAGCTCATAGAGATCCACAGGAACAAGGATACACAGAACACCGTCCCTCAGATGCCTAACATCTAGAATTTAGGGACCCCAGCTGAGAGAGCCAGCTCACAGAACAGCAGATCAACAAGCCTAGCTTGTAACTCTCGCCATACAGCCGTTACTATGCTATAGTTAAGTGACGTGTTATCTTAATCATTACGTCGCTACCAACATGCGTAACTCTAGCACTACACTCAACATACTAAGAGATAAACCTGAACACAACGAGGCAACTACAAAATAAAACACGGGACAAATATTGAGACAATCAGCTCTATATCTTTGGGTTACCAATGATTAATAACCACATTTATCCTGCCGTGACACACACACACACACACACACACACACACACACACACACACACACACACACACACACTATAGATATTTCCAATTTGTGTGAATTAAAAGTATGATTTGATGACTTTGAAAATACAACAATAGAACCAGTTCATTGCTATCCGTCAGGCAGACATCAGCCCGTCGTCCTGAATTCATTGTTATCCGTCCCGCAGACACCAGGACGTCGTCCTGAATTCAGTTATCTGTCAGGCAGACACCAGCCCGTCGTACTGAATTCATTGTTAACCGTCAGGCAGACACCAGTACGTCGTCCTGAATTCATTGTTAACCGTCAGGCAGACACCAGCACGTCGTCCTGAATTCATTGTTATCAGGCAGACACCAGCACGTCGTCCTGAATTCATTATTAACCGTCAGGCAGACACCAGCACGTCGTCCTGAATTCATTATTAACCGTCAGGCAGACACCAGCACGTCGTCCTGAATTCATCGCTATCCTTCAGGCAGACACCAGCACGTCGTCCTGAATTCATCGCTATCTTCAGGCAGACACCAGCACGTCGTCCTGAATTCATTATTAACCGTCAGGCAGACACCAGCACGTCGTCCTGAATTCATTATTAACCGTCAGGCAGACACCAACACGTCGTCCTGGGGAAGTCAGGCACTCCCTTCATTTGTTTTTAACAGTGGTGTAAAACAGCAAAGAAAAAAAAAAGCAAAACAACTCACAAGAAAGAAATGATCAAAAGGCCATTTGAACAAATAGACTCTACAGACGGGACAGCTAGTGTCCAGTCCAGACAGCCGGTGTCCAGTCCAGACAGCTAGTGTCCAGTCCAGACAGCTAGTGTCCAGTCCAGACAGCGCGTGCAGTCTCATTATCCATTAGCTAGATGGCGACCAAAAAAAGAAAAAAAAAGGTGAAGACTTAAATCGCAACGAGAGATAAAGTTCACATCTGGTAAAATGAGACAGAAAAGGTCAGAAAGGCAGAAAGCAGCCAGCAACAGGAGAGACAGACAAAACACACAAACCAACAAAACCAACCAAACGAACAGAAAGCAGTCAGCAACAGGACAGACAGACAAAACACACAAACCAACAAAACCAACCAAACGAACAGAAAGCAGTCAGCAACAGGAGAGACAGACAAAACACACAAACCAACAGAACCAACCAAACGAACAGAAAGCAGTCAGCAACAGGAGAGACAGACAAAACACACAAACCAACAGAACCAACCAAACGAACAGAAAACAGTCAGAAACAGGAGAGACAGACAAAACACACAAACCAACAGAACCAACCAAACGAACAGAAAACAGTCAGCAACAGGACAGACAGACCAACCAACAGAACCAACCAAACGAACAGAAAGCAGTCAGCAACAGGAGAGACAGACAAAACACACAAACCAACAAAACCAACCAAACAAACAGAAAGCAGCCAGCAACAGGAGAGACAGACAAAACACACAAACCAACAGAACCAACCAAACGAACAGAAAGCAGTCAGCAACAGGACAGACAGACAAAACACACAAACCAACAGAACCAACCAAATGAACAGAAAGCAGTCAGCAACAGGAGAGACAGACAAAACACACAAACCAACAGAACCAACCAAACGAACAGAAAACAGTCAGCAACAGGAGAGACAGACAAAACACACAAACCAACAGAACCAACCAAACGAACAGAAAACAGTCAGCAACAGGACAGACAGACCAACCAACAGAACCAACCAAACGAACAGAAAGCAGTCAGCAACAGGAGAGACAGACAAAACACACAAACCAACAGAACCAACCAAACGAACAGAAAGCAGTCAGCAACAGGACAGACAGACAAAACACACAAACCAACAGAACCAACCAAACGAACAGAAAAACAAAGAGAGTGCTAGAAAAGAGGAAACCATCAGCTCACAATGTCCAGAAGGCGGTGATGACGTTGTGCTGAGTGACCTCTAACCTCCCCACGGGTCACAGACCACAGGGTGACGTCATCAGGTCTTGACACCGCCCCTCCTTCTCTCCCCTCTGCTCTTCTTGGCTATCTTTTGCTTCTTTTGATATTTCCACACAACTTTTTTTTTTCCCGCTCTGAAATGTCGTGATGTGTTGATGTCTTGGAGGAGGGTACCTGCCCCAATTACTGAAGAACAGCTGGTGGCCTGACAGAACAAGATGGGGTGATGAAGAAGAGTTCAACAGGACATTGATCACCAGGGCAGGGAGATTTATGACCTGATCTGACGTGGAAGAAACACCGTCTGGTGATGAGCTCAGTACTTTGTCGTTGATTGGCAAGCATGCATTGATTGCAAGCATGTCACTGCCTGGTGAGATTTTTTACGCTGAAGATGATTACACCATACCTTTGCGAAGAAAAAGATTGCGCGTGGAGGCTTTTGTCCCCAGTCTTAGATTGATGGTTCCATTTTGCTTCATTATAACGAGTATCGGAGCTGTACGTGTTCTAATCCGGTGATATTGCCTTTCTCTGTCTCTCTCTCTGTGTCTCTCTGTCTGTCTGTCTCTCCCCGTTCGTGTATGCGTGTGTGTGGGGGGGGGGGGGGGGGGGGGGAAGAGGGGATAAATGTATGAGTGTGGGGCGGGCGGGGGGTGAGGGTGGGTGGGGAAGGGGGCCTGAATAGCTCAGTGGTAGAGCGCCGGACTCGTAATCTTGGTGATCCTGGGGTTGCGAGTTCGAATCTCCGCCGGACCGTTTCGGTACAGGGGGATTTTCCCCTCGGAGTTAAAATTGGGTCTGACTCCATTTCCCACACAGTCCTTCGAATGAGACTATAAACCGAGGTTCCATGTGTGAACGCACGCGTAACATCTTGCACACACATAAAATCCTATTACCAACCTTCGGAAGAGAATGTCAGTTTAGCCGTTGGTATGGATGACATGTTACACATAGCATGCACCCTGCGTGAGAAATGGAAAGAATGAAGAAAGTAAGGAAATTGAGAGAACGATACTGAAACGATATTGACTGGATGACACGGAAAACGACTGAATGAAGCCCGTTGTGTAAACGAGTGTGGAATGTAAAGCGCTTAGAGCTTGGTCTCTAGCTAAGGATAGGCGCTATATGAGTATTCATAATCATAAAAATAATAATACATGTACGTGCGTGCGTGCGCGCGCGCGCACGTGTGTGTGTGTGTGTGTGTGTGTGTGTGTGTGTGTGTGTGTGTGTGTGTGTGTGTGTGTGTGAGTGCGTGTGCCCACGTGCGTCCGTGAGCGTATGAGTGCTAGTGTATGTGTATATGTGTTCGTTCTTTAATTTAACGTCTATCCACCTATTATTGTGTATATGTGTGTGTGAACTTGCATGCATGAAAGTATAAAAGCACGCATGTGCATGTGTGTGTGGTGTGTGTTGTGTGTGTGTGGTGTGTGTGTGTGTTTGTGTGTGTGTTGTGTGTGTGTTGTGTGTGTGTGGTGTGTAGAGAGAGAGAGAGAGAGAGTGTGTGTGTGTGTGTGTGTGTGTGTGTGAGTAGTGGGTGTGGAGAGAGAGAGAGAGAGAGAGAGAGAGAGAGAGAGAGAGAGAGAGAGAAGAAGCGTGACTATTCGCAGTACAAGAAAACCAACCAAAACGAAAATAGCGCATGAGATTGCGAAACAACCTCGTTGTTTGTTCCTGAGTGTTGCAGAGAGCAAGGAGGGGTGATGGGAAAGCGGTCAAACGGCTAATGGCCAGTAATTGGTCAATAAAGACATCCCAGGCTTCTCCCTCCCTCCTGGCATCAGATGACCTGCTGACTGCCTTTTTCAAACCACTTCCATGGCAGTACCACGCACACAGCAGCAGCAAAATCGATATCCAATCGTTCTCTCGTTTTTTGAGCCGAGACATTGCGCCAGCTGACAGGTTAATATGGCCCCACTTCCATCTCTTTCACAGGATGGTCATTTCATTATTGGCAGTCTGAAGCTGACAGGTTAATATGGCCCCACTCCCATCTTTTTCGCAGGATGGTCATTTTCGTTAATGGCAGTCTGATTTTCTTTCTCTGTTTTGTATGTTTTTCAGTCACAGATGTCACTCAGTCACAGATGTCACTCAGTCACAGATGTCACTCAGTCACAGATGTCATTCAATCACAGATGTCACTTCATCTTCTTTTGATTTGATCCGTTATACGTATCTCCAAGGAGTTGATGTTTTCACCTTCGTTTGCTTGTTTGTTTGTTTCTCCATGTACCAAATGCTCTTGATTCGATCTTTACGAAATTCTAAGAAAAGATGCACGTCCCCTGGAACGAACGATGATATATCGGGGGACAGAGATATTTTCAATGGGGTATCATAGATCATTCTGTCTTTGTTCGCTTTTTTCTTCCCTTTGGAGATGAGGCCAAAGAAAAGAAACGTCTTTTACGTCACGTATAATGACGCATTCGCTGCTTCTAGATATGATGTATTTCTAGAAGAAACCTGAACTGTCTGAAAGCGCGGCAGTAAGGTGTTGAACACGTCTATGTGCGTCGTGAACTGTGACTGCGTAAAGATATGACGTTTTATGGAGAAAAAAGACTCACAGAGTCTTTACGTCATAACCAATGACGCCTTAGCTACAGGGAGACACAAATACATATTTGTTTGTTGTTTTGTTTTCGTTGTTGTTGTTGTTGTTTTTTTAAATTAAGAAGAGACCTGAACTGAATTCATAGGGTGGTAGACGCTCGATATCTCTTTTACGTCATGCCCATTAACGTCTTCATTTTGTACAGACGTTACGAGTTCTGGGTTTTATCCGACTCAACATGCAACAGACGCTAGATACGTATTGTATGGTATGACCATGAACTCTTTCACTGCATGTAGACATGACGTCATTTGAGAAGAGTTCTAAGATCTGACTCAGAGGGTGGCAGACTCTAGTATCTTACGTATTCCACTCTTTGAATCAGATCATCCTTCACGCATTGTCCTTTTACGTCATGATCAAAGATGGGATCGCCCTGTTGAAACATGATGTATTTTTTAGAAGAATCCTGATCGCACCCAAAGAGCGGCAGACGCAAGATATGTGTTTCACGTCATGAACAATGTATTTTACTTCATGAACAATGTCTTTTACGTCACGAGCAATGATGCCTTCGTTGCGAGGAATCATGACTTTTTAAAATTTTTTTAGTAGAGACCTGAACTGACTCCATGGGTGGCAGACACTAGATACGTTCTTTTCTGTCATGACCAGTGACTCCTTTCAGTGCATTGGACATGAACTATGTTTGAAAAGAAACCTGATTGACTTAAAGGGAGAATGTAAAAAGAAAAACTCCTTCGACGTTGGCAGAGTTTTGCACTTTTCCCGGGTGCAGTACTGGTTTCTTGATTGATGATGTGTTAGATTGAACCGGATGTCATCGCTATATAATGAGAGAGAGAGAGAGAGAGAGAGAGAGAGAGAGAGAGAGAGACAGAGACAGAGAGACAGACGGATAGACAGACAGTGACAGAGAGACAGGAACAGACAGAGACAGAGAGAAACAGAAACAGTGACAGAAAGGGAGGAGTGAGTAGACAATCAGAACCAATGTGAAAATGATCGTCTTCTTGTAATTGTAG
>CM065739.1:2948667-2951167 GCA_033310375.1 Conus canariensis | reverse complement strand
ACATCGTTCTTCTCTGCTCCAGCTCTCCGCCATGGGAAACCTGCTGTACATCGTTCTTCTCTGCTCCAGCTCTCCGCCATGGGAAACCTGCTGTACATCGTTCTTCTCTGCTCCAGCTCTCCGCCATGGGAAACCTGCTGTACATCGTTCTTCTCTGCTCCAGCTCTCCGCCATGGGAAACCTGCTGTACATCGTTCTTTTCTGCTCCAGCTCTCCGCCATGGGAAACCTGCTGTACATCGTTCTTCTCTGCTCCAGCTCCGAACTCTTTAGAGTCATCTTTTCCCGACATCCCTGACATTAACTGAACCCTTTACTTTGAATCTGGCGGTAAAAAAGAAAACCTTTGCATGCATCCTCATGCCTTCTCCCATCTCCAACCCTTCCCTGCCGAGTACGAGACATTGATCTCTCTCTCTGTCTCTCTCTGTCTCTGTCTCTCTCTCAATCTCTCTCTCTCCTCTCTCTCTCTCTCTCTCTCTCTCTCTCTCTCTCTCTCTCTCTCTCTCTCTCTCTCTTGAGGATGTCTCAATGCGTTCGTCTGAGATTATAATTTTAGGAGATATTAACATTGATCTACTTAAACCACATGATAAATGGAAACGGGTTTATGAATTACAGAATTTGACACAGTTAATTAACTCACCGACTAGGAAAAATCTATCCTCCGAAACACTAATTGACCACATATACGCAACAAACCCATTTAATATTATAGAAACATCTGTGCCTGTATACGGTCTCAGTGATCACTTTCCAATGTGTCTAACATGGTCCAAAAAGGGGACCAAATCCAAGAAAAGTTCACAAATGTATATCTTTTCGAAGCTATAGAAAATTCGATACTAAACATTTCTTGTCCGATTTGTGTAGCGCAAATTTTTCTGAGGTGTATCAGCACAATGACCCTGATGGAGCGCTGGCTACTTGGTATGACATATTTATCTCTGTCTTTAACAAACACGTGCCATCGGTAACTAAACGTGTCAAACCAAGGGGTAAGCCACCGTGGCTTAATGAAAAAAATCGAAAAGGCCATTAATTTACGTGATATTCTATTGCAAACAAATGGTAAAGATGATAAATTTAAAAAGCAAAGAAATAAGGTAACCGATATGAAAAGAGCCGCCAAAAAGAAATATTTCAGTGACCTTATTTCCCGTAAAGAAGATTCTAAATCGATCTGGAAAGCTATCAATGAGCTCTCCGGTAAAACCTTGTCATCTAGTGCTCCTTCTGAGAGAACATTGTCTGCTGAACTCTTAAAAGATCACTTCACAACTGTTGCAGAAAAGACGATCAAAGCTGACTGTTCAAAAGACAATGACCTATTTGAGCTAAAAGCGTACTGTGTATCGAAAAACATAAAAACTAATCTTCAAATCGAGTTTATTGGTGTACATGATGTTTATAAGGAATTGTGTTCATTAAATCAGTCGAGTTCTCGAGGTTTAGATGATATAGATGGTAAAATTTTGAAAATTGCTGCTCCGATTATATCAGAGCATCTTACATATATTTACAATCTTTCCATTGATAAAGGTGATTATCCACAATCCTTCAAAGATGCTAAAGTTTTACCTTTTTTAAAATCTGGTGATCCCATTGATCCTTCTAACTACAGATCTATATATATCCTATCTATTTTATCTAAACCCCTTGAAAAACACATTAAATATAGCATCCACAAACATTTCATGAAATACAATTTATCACATTCTAATCAAAGCGGATTTAGAGAAAATCATTCTTGTCACACCTTGCTCACTAATATAATTGAACAATGGCATTTAAACATAAACAATGATCTCTTCACAGGAACAATTTTTGTCGACTTCGCTAAAGCATTTGACACTGTAGATCACAATCTACTGATAAGAAAACTAACATTGTATGGTTTATCCCCTGAAGCTCTCAAACTCATATCCTCATTTCTCAACTGTAGGCGACAAGTAGTCTTTAAAAATTCTGTTACTTCCTCTCTTATGCCAGTAAATTATGGCGTTCCCCAAGGGTCAGTCCTGGGGCCTATCTTATTCTCAGTTTATATAAATGATCTTCCTTTACATATATCTTCTCCATGTGAGCTTTTTGCTGATGACACTACTCTCCACAATAAAGACGAAGATGCTGACTCAGTATGTATCAAATTACAGGATGATCTTAATAAACTTGCAAAGTGGACTAATTTGAACCATATGGCCCTCCATCCTCAAAAGTCTAAATTTATGATGACTACAATCAAACAAAAACGTCAAAATATGAAAACCGATTTATTTAAAATACGTATACAAGATAAAGTCTTAGAGAAGTTAAATCACACAAATTATTAGGCCTTACAGTTGATAATAATCTTTCGTGGTCTGATCATATTTCTAATTTGTCCAAAAGGTTATCTAAAAAACTATTCTTGTTGAACCGAATCAAGAATTTCCTTGATCAACATACTAGAAAATTATATTTCTATGCATATGTACAACCAGACATTAACTACGCTTCTA
>CM065739.1:2938667-2943667 GCA_033310375.1 Conus canariensis | reverse complement strand
CTTCTTTAGACTGAGAACAAGAACAGTTCTGTTCTATCAGATGAAGTTAGGTTTCTTTTTTGTTTCTTTCTTCTGTTGCGTTTCGTTTCTTTATTCCGCATGTATTTTTGTTTGCTTTTGTCTTGTGGCGTTTCTCTAAACAGGTGACCAGGGATCAGTTGATAACATTCTACCATTTTCTTTTGTTTCAAACAAAAAAGATATTAGTGTGGCATTGTTTATTAAGTGTTGCTGATGATAAAAAAAAAAAGTTTGATGATCATACGAACTGGAAGGCGTTTACATATGGGAAACAGAATAGGAGAGGGCCTTATACTGAAACTTGTAGAAGTTAACCAGTTAGTGGCTTGAGTCCTGTCATTTAGGTATAACTGGAATTATGATGCTGTGTAATAATTGTTTAAATAGACAGTTTTTTTTTCTTCCAAATGATCTACAAGATCAGAGACCGTTTCAAAATCAAGAACAACTTCTGTCATTTGTTACTGGGTCAAATATGAAAACACGGAAGCACACTATTCTTGTAATGTTATCAGGCAGATCTGAATAGAAAACAAGGAAGCACACTATTCTTGTAATGTTATCAGGCAGATCTGAATAGAAAACAAGGAAGCACACTATTCTTGCAATGTTATCAGGCAGATCTGAATAGAAAACAAGGAAGCACACTATTCTTGTAATGTTATCAGGCAGACTTGTAATGTTATCAGGCAGACTTGTAATGTTATCAGGCAGACTTGTAATGTTATTAGGCAGATCTGAATCCAGGTTAGAACTGGAGAATGTTATTTTTTGTGTGAATTGAATTACATTTATGACAATCGTGCGGGGCAGGAGTGATTAGATCTGAATCTGAATTAAGGGATGAGGTTTATTTTTCTTCGTGAGCTGAGATAGGCTACGTGTTTGTGTATATGTCTTTCGAGGGATAAGAACTGATGGTAAGAATGTAAGTCTCAAGTGTTTGGATCCATCGAGTCATTTGACTTTGAACGGGTGACCGCTTTTGCATGTTTAAACGCTGGAGGGAAGGCACTACTTTCGATAGATTAATTAAATATGATGTGAGACACTCAACAATGTATTGCAGAGCGAGTGTGATTAAAAGTGCGGCTATGTTATCAGCACCCACAATCTTTTTCTTTCACTGCACTAAGAGCATTCCTACCTCATGTACAGCGAGAGCATGAAAATGGAGTGAGTTACTAGATCGAAGTTTTTGTTTGCAAAGCAGAGGAGCAGTATTAGGTCACCATGTCATCATCTCATTCCCCTGACCGCCGGGGTCGTTGGGGGGGACGTGATGAGGCAGCCGCCGTTTCTCTCCGGGCTCTTCTGTTGGCAGCTGTCGTGAGGAGATCCGGCATATAATCTGCTCACGACAATATTAGGTAAGAGGGATAATTACGTATAAATACAGGATCCTCATATGATTTGGTTAACGATTTCTGTGAATGACATGAGGTGTGTGCTAACTGCGCCTGCAGTGATCTTTGTTGTTGAATTTATAATCTGCGGGGTTTTTTTTGTTAACAAAAGTTTCTATTGATCTATCTATCTGCATGTGCTCGCAACTCGCACGCATGTGTATTGTGCGTTTGTGTGTTCGTGCGCGCGCGCGCGCGCGCGTGTGTATGTGTGCGTGTGTGTGTGTGCGTGCGCGCGCGCCCGCGTGTGGTGTGTGTGTGTGTGTGTGTGTGTGTGTGTGTGTGTGTGTGTGTGTGTGTGTGTGTGTGTGAGAACTCTGAAACTCTGAACTCTGAAATGGTTTAATGAATAGGCCTTAGGCCCATGTCATGGTGGGTGGTTACAAAACAAAACATCCATTATAGCGACATGACACAGAGCATTTGACAACAAGTATCATTAATTTTTTGTCTGGATAGTGAACAGCTATATACCTTCAATCAATTTCTAATAGCGCTTCCTTTATAAGTTGAGACACAAATGCCGTAATTTAAAAGCTTTCTCAAGGAATAGAGCAAGCCGAACAATTAATGTTTTACTCTCTGAAGCAAACATCATTGCTAATTTGTGCTGTGATGGACAGTTGTAATACTTAGCTGGAATATGCTGTTCCCTTAACCCTTGGTATTTTGGACAGTGTAACACAAAGTGCTTTTCTGTTTCAATTTGAAACTCACAGAACGGGCATAACAAATCATTTTCAGTTACATTTCTCTTAAAGCGCATTTTGTGCACATTTAACTGAGACACACCTAATTGAATTCTGACTAGGCTGATTCTGGCCTGTATATGATTCACCATTGGTAAGTACGATGATAAAATCAGGTCACTTTTAAATGTTCTGTATAACTGAAAACGTTCATTGTGCTCAATATCTGAGAGCCAGTGAGCTTTGTAGTCATTAACCAGTTTATTTCTTAAGGCTTTCAAAAACGTGACTTCGTTACCGACTCCTTGATTTTCCCAAACTTCTTCAAATCCATGTTGGTACAGAAAGAAGCAGACAGAAGATGCCCAAGTATTTTTGTTTTTCTCATGAAAAAATAACAACATTTTGTAAGCTTTCTTAGGTAAACGATGAGACGGCATCTTCAATATCCTTAACCAGTACTTAATACTCTTCAAGTATAAATTTACATACAATGGAAATCTACCTAACTCTCCATACACCATCACATTGGAGTTCTTATGCTTACATTTAAAAATCCTTTTAAGGCGAAAAGCTGCACTTTTTCTACCACATCAACATTTCCAATGATGCCCCATACCTCTGCTCCATAACTCAGTACTGGTTGAATCTGAGCATCAAAGAGTTTGAAAAATATAGAAGGGGATTTTTCTCCCAAGGACCATAGTACTTTAAATATACTGATCACTCCTTTCTTTGCTCGGCGTGCTATATCATTCAAACTGTACGTGAAGGAAATTCTGGTAGACATAATAACTCCCAAGTACTTATACATGTTAACAACTGTCATCTTGGTCTGCCCATAAAACCATTTTTCTTGGTCAGAGATATATCCACCATTTCTAAATATGACTATGTTTGATTTCTCTAAGTTAACTATAAGACCGAGTCTTTTGGACGTGTTGTACAAAACATTTAACTGGTTTTGAAGACCTGCAACTGAATCAGATAACAAAATAATGTCATCGGCAAACATAAGTATCAAAATTTCTACAAAATCAGGTAACAACTGAATTCCATGTTTCCCTTTCTGAATAATATCCATAGCCAGTTCATTAATGAAAAGGGAGAAGAGAACTGGACTACACACCTCTCCTTGCTTTAAACCTGATGGACACAAAAATGCATCACTTAAATTCCTTCCCGCTGTAACTCTTGCTTTAACAATGTTATACATGCTAGTTATTGCCCGATACATTTTCCCATGAATCCCTCTTTTTTTCAAAATGCACCATAAATTTGCACGATGGACAGAATCGAAAGCTTTTCTGAAATCAATAAACGCAACATACAGTTTCTTGTGAAGTAACAGTTGTTTCTGAGCCGTGGCAAACAATGTAAAGACATGATCAATAGTACTATACTTTTTTCTAAAACCTGCCTGACAGTCATCAATGACATGGTTCTCTTCAATCCATTTGTTTAGTCGTCCATTCAGAATATAGCTATACAATTTACTGCATATATTCAACAAAGATATTCCCCTGTAATTATCAGGTAAATTCCTGTCGCCCTTTTTAAATAGAGGTTGAATAACTGACTCTGACCACTGAAGGGGATAAGTTCCAGTAGAAAACAATGTATTGAACAATATGACTAAAAATGGAGCAACTACAGTAACCGAGTTTTTGAAGATTTCTCCGATAATTCCATCAGGACCAGCAGCCTTTTTATTCCTTAATGAACGAACCGCGGCATAAACTTCACTTTCCGAAATGTCACACTCCAGAGAATCTGTGTTATGCTGGTTTGACCCATCATTAACCGGTTCTTCTGACTCGCCAGCAATACCTTCTGACTGGCTACAATTCACACCAGACTCAAATACGTGGGAAAAATGTTTAAACCATTCGTCTTTGTTAATGTTGTTGTCAGTAAATTTATGGCACGAAAGAGATTTTACTTTGCTCCAAAACCCAGTGGGGTTATTGATATTTTCATTCAAAGAATTTATTACCTTTGTGCGGTGGTCTTTCTTTTTCAGTCTCAAGAGCTCCTTATACTCTCTGCGTTTTTGATTATACAAATTTCTAATTGTTTCATTATCTTCTTTATGTTTATAACACTGCCTCAAATGGTAAATGAGCTCTTTTTTATGCTGGCTACATTCTTGATTAAACCATGGATCTGATCGTTCTTTTCCGACTGTAACGGTTTTTCTCATGCATGAACTAGCTGTAAGCAATGCATCATTAAACACTTGAATGGCTTTATTTACATCGACATTAACCAGATTGGAGGCCTGCCTCATATGACTTTGAAACTCGTCACTTGATATATTTTTCTTAAATTTATAGACTTTTTCTTCATCCCAAACTATTTTGTCAATTTTGTAAATATTTTGAGCCATGTCATGCTGATCAGCTCTTTCTAATTGACAGTCAAACACAACTTCAACAGGCATGTGTTTTGATTCTGTTCTGGGTGTAACATTCAAAGAAACACAATATTTCAATAAACATCTTGATACTATGGCATAGTCAACATTACTACAGCCTGTTGGTGAAATATAAGTATAGTGACCATAATCTAAATCTTCTGAAATTGCACCATTCAAAATGAAAAGATGAAAATAATTGCAAAGATCTAACAGGTACGTGCCAAAGTCATTTTGAATCTTATCTTTTGATGTACGGTATACCTCATGTTCACAGACTCTGTCCTGAAACATTTCCATGTTCAGATCATCATCATACTCTTTTGCATTCTTGCCCCCAGTGCGAGCATTGAAATCCCCCAGTAACAACAACGGCAAATTTCCAAGAGATTCTATTAAATCCATGATACATTGCTCCAAAATGGTAATACCATTGGATACATCAATAGTTTGGTAATATGCAGAAGA
>CM065739.1:2928667-2933667 GCA_033310375.1 Conus canariensis | reverse complement strand
TCCCTGACAGTCGCCTCTCTACCACACACACACACACACACACACACACACACACACACACACACACACACACACATACACACACACACACACACACACACACACACACACACACACACACACACCCCACACACACACACACACACACACACACACACAACACACACACTACACGCTTGATCAGACCCAGACGAGTTTTTTGACACAAGATGCATTTTATTGATTCAATGGATGGTGTGATAAATGAGCGATTAAGTCTGAATTTAGGTTGATTTGTGTGTGTGTGTGTGTGTGTGTGTGTGTGTGTGTGTGTGTGTGTGTGTGTGTGTGTGTGTGTGTGTGTGTGTGTGTTGAGGAGAACGGACCTGAGACATGGACATGCAACATAGCGATGTAACATGAACTTAGAGAAAGAGAGAGAGAGAGAGAGAGAGAGAGAGAGAGAGAGAGAGAGAGAGAGAGAGAGAGAGTAAAAGAGAGACAGAGACAGAGACAGACAGACAGTAGACATGAAAACAGACGGAAAGGGAGGGGCGTTTAGGTATGAATATTTCACTGTTCAGGAACAGCATACAGGACCCTTTGAAATCACACTGGTGAACAAAACCATTTGTTCCTTCTGGCTGGTGTCGACTTTCGTCTTCATGGACAGACTGATCAGTAAGCCCTGCACTGGCAGTGATGGCCTGTTCATAGCAGATCTCTACGTATCTACAATAAGTCAAATGATGCCATAATAATTGACAAATAAAAAACACACACACACACACACAAAAGCATTGATAAAATGATCAGCAAAGAAATGAGTGAACAACTTAATACATTAACAGAACAATGAACAAATAACGACGAAAACCCAAAACAAAACAAAACAAAAAACTAGCAAGAAATGGCTTTCAGTGAGGCATGCCCAGAGTTACGACCCTTAGTTTCCTGTTTCCAGCCTTCCCCTCCAGGAAGCAGAGCTCTTCAACGTGGAGTCACCGATAGTTAGCTCCGGGCTAAAGGCCGGGTCTGGATCAGACTGCGGCTGTTTGGCGGACACACATTGACGTCATTGATTGGCTGGAACAGTCTGCTATCTGAACGGCAAATGGGCGTTTTGCTTTCAATGCCAAAACAGTTTGTTGAAAAGTTGGTAAGAGAGAGAGAGAGAGAGAGAGAGAGAGAGAGAGAGAGAGAGGGGGGGGGGGGAGGGGGTTTACAAGCAGGAGACAAATTTATACACTTTCTAGTGGAAGTAACTCTGTGGATATTCCATCGCTCTGATTAATTTTTGCAATGTTTCATATCTTCAAACGCGTAATCTACCACGAGTAGAATGCGATCTTTAAACATTTCATGTGAATCACCACATGTGCAAACATTACACGCTACTTATTCATGTTTTTCTTCCAGTTAAAGAGCAAACAAACAAACAAGCAAAGACAAGCAAACACACAACTCTGATTGGATTGAAAAAAAAGACACCTGCTCATTAAGTCTTTTCAGAGCAAACTGTTGAGTTAAAAAAAAAAACGACTCGAAAGTTTTATTTGCGTTTGAATTAATTTCCTGTTCGTAAAAGTCATAGTAAAATAGGTACAATGTGAACAATTTGTCAGCCTTTGACTGGGTTCAAGCGGAAAGCACTTCTGCAGTTTATATACACTGAAACATATCGGATAATTTGGGGTTAAAGTAACCTGACACTCTTAATAAACCTTATGACAATGTTTTCAGACATGAAAATTTTATGGAAATGATTAGAGACTCGTGAATATGACATTTATGAGGTTTGTGTATGTTTTGAAAAAAAAAGTAATAAAAAAAAAGCATGAAAGTAAACATTACGACAAAGAAATCAAGCAATACAGCAGAGTCAAACAAAAACGTCCTCTGCTAAGCTGCTTGTAATGAATGCCTTCCTGTCAGCTCCAATTCATCCTCGCGACACCCCCGACTTGTGAATATTCATTGTAGATTACGAGCTGGGGCCGCAGTGACGCCATCATACGCGATACGTCACAAATGCATTGGCTTGAGACGAGTGGGAGGAGGCCACCATTGTGTGTTAACCCAGGAAGACCTTTTGTATAAATAATGCATACATGCATACAGACATAGATTAGTTGCACACATGTTTGGCTCTTCGTTTTCTTTCTGTTGTTTCCCGTTGTGCCAACGACAGCTTCACTGTGACAGTGAGTGGAGTTAGCAGCGTGAATAACAACATTCAGACGTCAAAACGTCACAAAGAACTTGCTTTCAAGTTATCGACAGCAAGCCTGTCCCATACCAAAGAAATCTAGTTCCAGAGACTCTGCACATAGGGTTCGGTGTTTTTGTTTCCCACTGTCATTGGAGTTTACAACTTTCTGTTTCCCACTGTCATTCGAGTTTACAACTTCCTGTTTCCCACTGTCATTGGAGTTTACAACTTTCTGTTTCCCACTGTCATTGGAGTTTACAACTTCCTGTTTCCCACTGTCATTGGAGTTTACAACTTTTTGTTTCCCACTGTCATTGGAGTTTACAACTTCCTGTTTCCCACTGTCATTGGAGTTTACAACTTCCTGTTTCCCACTGTCATTGAAGTTTACGACTTCCTGTTTCCCACTGTCATTGGAGTTTACAACTTCCTGTTTCCCACTGTCATTGGAGTTTACAACTTCCTGTTTCCCACTGTCATTGGAGTTTACGACTTCCTGTTTCCCACTATCACTGGAGTTTACAACTTCCTGTTTTCCCTTGTCATTGGAGTTTAAAACTTCCCGTTTTCCCTTGTCATTGGAGTTTACACTTCCTCTTTTCATTGTCATTGGAGTTTATAACTTCCAGTTTTCCACTGTCATTGGAGTTTACAACTTCCTGTTTTCCACTGTCATTGGAGTATATAACTTCCTGTTTCCCACTGTCATTGGAGTTTACAACTTCCTGTTTCCCACTGTCATTGGAGTTTACAACTTCCTGTTTCCATTGTCATTGGGGTTTACAACTTCCTGTTTCCCACTGTCATTGGAGTTTACAACTTCCTGTTTCCATCTGTCATTGGAGTTTACAACTTCCTGTTTCCCACTTACATAGGTGTTTATAACTTCTTCTCCTGTGTACCTCATCTAATCGTGGTGACTGAAGCCTTTGGTTCAGTGGCAAGAAAAAAAAGTGGATTGTGACCATGCACACATCAGTTTTTGTCCCCTCATCCCCACTCCAGTCTTCCCACACTCGCCTCTGTGCCCTTTCCAGTTCTATTCTCTAGGGTCGTTCTGTGTCCCCTTTCCCAGTTCTATTCTCTAGGGTCGTTCTGTGCCCCCTTTCCAGTTCTTTCTCTAGGGTCGTTCTGTGCCCCCTTTCCAGTTCTATTCTCTAGGTCGTTCTGTGCCCCCTTTCCCAGTTCTATTCTCTAGGGTCGTTCTGTGCCCCTTTCCCAGTTCTATTCTCTAGGGTCGTTCTGTGCCCCTTTCCCAGTTCTATTCTCTAGGGTTGTTCTGTGCCCCTTCCAGTTTATTCTCTAGGTCTTCTGTGCCCCTTTCCAGTTCTATTCTCTAGGGTCGTTCTGTGCCCCCTTTCCCAGTTCTATTCTCTAGGGTCGTTCTGTGTCCCCTTTCCCAGTTCTATTCTCTAGGGTCGTTCTGTGCCCCCTTTCCAGTTCTATTCTCTAGGGTCGTTCTGTGCCCCCTTTCCCAGTTCTATTCTCTAGGGTCGTTCTGTGCCCCCTTTCCCAGTTCTATTCTCTAAGGTCTTCTGTGCCCCCTTTCCCAGTTCTATTCTCTAGGGTCGTTCTGTGCCCCCTTTCCCAGTTCTATTCTCTAGGGTCGTTCTGTGCCCTTTCCTGTTCTATTCTCTAGGGTCGTTCTGTGCCCCCTTTCCCAGTTCTATTCTCTAGGGTCGTTCAAAGAACCTGTGCCCCTTTCCCAGTTCTATTCTCTAGGGTCGTTCTGTGTCCCCTTTCCCAGTTCTATTCTCTAGGGTCGTTCTGTGCCCCCTTTCCCAGTTCTATTCTCTAGGGTCGTTCAAGAGCCCTGTGCCCCCTTTCCCAGTTCTATTCTCTAGGGTCGTTCTGTGCTCCCCTTTCCCGTTCTGTTCTCTAGGGTCGTTCTGTGTCCCCTTTTCCAGTTCTATTCTCTAGGGTCGTTCTGTGCCCCCTTTCCCATGTTCTATTCTCTAGGGTCGTTCTGTGCCCCCTTTCCCTGTTCTATTCTCTAGGGTCGTTCTGTGCCCCCTTTCCCAGTTCTATTCTCTAGGATCGTTGAAAGTGACCTCTGTGCCCCCTTTCCCAGTTCTATTCTCTAGGGTCGTTCAAAGTGACCTCTGTGCCCCCTTTCCCAGTTCTATTCTCTAGGGTCGTTCAAAATGACCCCTGTGCCCCGTTTCCCAGTTCTATTATCTAGGGTCGTTCAAAGGAACCTCTGTGCCCCCTTTCCCAGTTCTATTCTCTAGGGTCGTTCAAAGTGACCTCTGTGCCCCCTTTCCCAGTTCTATTCTCTAGGGTCGTTCAAAGGAACCTCTGTGACCCCTTTCCCAGTTCTATTCTCTAGGGTCGTTCAAAGTGACCTCTGTGCCCCCTTTCCCAGTTCTATTCTCTAGGGTCCTTTAAAGTGACCTCTGTGCCCCCTTTCCTAGTTCTATTCTCTAGGGTCGTTCAAAGTGACCTCTGTGCCCCCTTTCCCAGTTCTATTCTCTAGGGTCGTTCAAAGTGACCTCTGTGCCCCCTTTCCCAGTTCTATTCTCTAGGGTCGTTCAAAGTGACCTCTGTGCCCCCTTTCCCAGTTCTATTCTCTAGGGTCGTTCAAAGGAACCTCTGTGCCCGCTTTCCCAGTTCTATTCTCTAGGGTCGTTCAAATTGACCCCTGTGCCCCCTTTCCCAGTTCTATTCTCTAGGGTCGTTCAAAGTGACCCCTGTGCCCCCTTTCCCAGTTCTATTCTCTAGGGTCGTTCAAAGTGACCTCTGTGCCCCCTTTCCCAGTTCTATTCTCTAGGGTCGTTCAAAGGAACCTCTGTGCCCCCTTTCCCAGTTC
>CM065739.1:2923667-2926167 GCA_033310375.1 Conus canariensis | reverse complement strand
CCTCCTCTTCCTTCTCCTTCTTCTTCCTCTTCTTCTTTTACCCTTTTTTTCATTACACCCTCTCCAATTAGCAGCGAATATTTTGTGACATTTCAAAAACAAAACAAACGAGCAAACAAACAAACGAAACAAGCAAAACAAAAACCAACCACTCCACACTGAAAGCGTCCAATTACTTGGCTTTCAAAGCCGATCGATAGAATACATTTCATGCACAGTAGAGGGAGCGGAAGCAGTCTTTAGCACAAAGGCGACTGTCGGTGATTTCATCCTGAAACTCTCTTCTGCATTCTGCAGGAAAAAGGCTTGAACACTAAAAACCGAGATCCGCTTCTTGGGGTTGGCCTTGCCGGATTTGTTTTTCTTGCTTCACCTGTCATCTGTCAGGGGCGATAACTGACTGAATGCGTGTTCAGCTGCAGGGAGGTAACCTGATTTTGTGTTGATTTTCTGTGGTTGTCAAATATAGATGTTGATGTTTTTCATATGATGAAAGTCTGATGTCGTCACTGTTAATTGGTGTGGGTGTGCGTGGGTTTGTGTGTTGGTGAGAGTGCGTCTCTCTCTCTCTCTCTCTCCTCTCTCTCTCTCTCTCTCTCTCTCTCTCTCTCTCTTACGTATCCCATTTCCTCCCCCCCCCCCCTTTCTTCTGTTTAACTCTCCATGCCAAACAGTCTTTTGGACGTTTACTTCAAACAGATTAAAAACAGCAGCAGCAGCAGCAGCAGCAGCAGCAGCAGCAGCAGCAGCAGCAGCGGCAGCAGCAAAAACAACAACAACAACAGCACCAACGACAAGAACAACAACGACGACGAAAGGAACAACAACAACAACAACAACAACAACAACAACAACAACAACCATTCTATCTAAATCACCCATTTATCTGGCCATCCATTCAATCCCAAAACACACTTTCCACTTCAATAAAACTGTTTCTGTCGGATTTAGAGCCCATTTGTGTGAGGCTTCGGCTAACGGCAGCCATTGTGTGCGGAATGTCTCTCATGCGCTGACCCAGGTCAAACTGGGACCATCAGGACAGGTGCACGTGACCGGCCATTTCCGGTTCTTTCTCAGTTGACTGGGTTGGGTCTAAAGCGTACTTCCTGGAACCGTGTTCAACTACAGGGAGGCAACCCTAATGTTGCTGGCTTTCTTGTTCTACATAGAAGACAGAAGGTAGCGTGTGTTGTCTGCTAATTCTTGTCATGATTGCGTGCGCGCGCGCGCACACACACACACACACACACACCACACATACAACACACTCACTCACACACACACACACACACCACACACACACACACACACACACACACACACACACACACACACACAGAAACACAGACACACTGACACACAAAAAACACACACACACACACACACACACACACACACACACACACACACACACACACACACACACCACGTGCGCGCAAGCACCTTGCAATGATAAGGGTAATCTCGTGACTATATACTACAAACTGCGATTTGCCACGAAACAATGGGGATTGGGAAGGGGGAAAAGGGTGCCACGTCATGATGCAGTTGTGACAAGTCGTTACTACCCCCACTTAAACCCCCTCCCTCCACCTTCCCCTCTTCCCACGTGATGTCTCATTGATGCCAGTCGCGACATCGACAGTTCGCTGTGACATAAGTCCTCGGCTAAAAACAATAGCTTTGTCACAGAGCCAGTGCCACCCACACCAAAGACAGGAACCAATAATGGCTTAGTCATTGAGCCAGCAACATCCACACCAAAGACAGGAGCCAATAGTGGCTTAGTCATAGAGCCAGCAACACCAACGCCAAAGACAGGAGCCAATAATTGCTCAGTCATAGAGCCAGCGCCACCAGCAACACCAAATACAGAAGCCAATAGTTGCTTATCATAGAGCCAGCAACACCAATACTAAGACAGGATCAATAATTGCTTAGTCATACAGCCAGCACACCAACACCACAGACAGGAGCCAAAAGTTGCTTTGTCATAGAGCCAGCAATACCAACTGCCAAAGACAGGAGCCAATAGTGGGTTAGTCATAGAGCTAGCAATACCAACGCCAAAGACAGGAGCCAATAGTGGCTTAGTCATAGAGCCAGCAATACCAACGCCAAAGACAGGAGCCAATAGTGGCTTAGTCATAGAGCCAGCAATACCAACGCCAAAGACAGGAGCCACTGTCATAGAGCCAGCAACACCAACGCCAAAGACAGGAGCCAATAGTGGCTTAGTCATAGAGCCAGCAACACCAACGCCAAAGACAGGAGCCAATAGTGGCTTAGTCATAGAGCCAGCAATACCAACACCAAAGACAGGAGCCAATAGTGGCTTAGTCATAGAGCCAGCAACACCAACACCAAAGACAGGAGCCAATAGTGGCTTAGTCATAGAGCCAGCAATACCAACACCAAAGACAGGAGCCAATAGTGGCTTAGTCATAGAGCCAGCAACACCAACACCAAGGACAGGAGCCAATAGTGGCTTAGTCAT
>CM065739.1:2891167-2916167 GCA_033310375.1 Conus canariensis | reverse complement strand
AGAGAGAGGAGAGAGAGAGAGAGAAGAGAGAGAGAGAGAGAGAGAGAGAGGAAACCGGAGAAAAAGGTATTAGAGGGGTGGGATATGGGGAGGGGATGAGGGGAGGGTGGGGGGAAGTCGAGCTAAACTGCGGAATTTTTTTTGTCCTTTTTCTTTCCGGGACAGGGAAGGGATGGGGAGGGGGAGGGGGGAAGGGGAAAGGATACTGGGGTTAAGGATAGGAACTGATGTCGTCTTCTTTCTTTCTGTGGCCAGGAGAAGGGAGGGAGTGAGGGACGCAGGGTTAAAGTGAAGAATGAGTGTCTTAAGTCTTTCTTTATATCTCATGCAGGTTTTGGACTTTGCGTTATACGTTCATTTTTTTTTCTACTGTATGACACAATATTCAAACACTCTGTTATTGATCTCGTTATCACACCCTTTGATGGTCTCTTTTGTTCCAAACCGACCCGCAAAAGAAACGCAAATAGAATCTTGAAAAATAAGGCTTGTAAATAACATGATGTGAGCTAAAAAAAATGCTTAGGTTTTTCTACTGGATGAAGCACGTGGCTGATTAGTGTTCGCTGTGTGAAAACTGCTTGGTGGTCTCGACAAATGCTTACTGCAGGAAGGCAAAATCAACGATCGTGCCAGTCCCTGTCCCTCTGACAGATGGAACATCATCCATTCCAAGATTCTCGATGATTGATCATGAAAGGCCGACGACTCCAAGCCAGGGATGATCCATGGCCTATCGCTTGAGCCTTCAACTTGAAACTTAACTCCACTCATTCTACGGTTAAAGAATTGACAACAAGTAAACGTAGTTCATTTTACAGTCAAAGAATCGAATTGGTGCAAGAAGCAGTACTGCTGATCTTACACGCAGTGTACCATACCATGTGTCACCATACTCCTCCAGGATCGTGTGATTCAGCACAAGCAGCTGAGATACCGGTGTCTGTCAGAGGAAGACACATCGGCGCTCACCAGAGGCCTGTCAAGGAAACATAGTGTACACACACCTTTAGCTGGCAAGGACCGGCACAATGCACGCGGTACTGTACCACAGGCTTGTCAGAGGAAACACAGTGAGTACAGACCTTTAGCTGGCAAGGACCGGCACAATGCACATGGTACTGTACCACAGGCCTGTCAGTGACGGTACAGTGTGTACACACCTTTAGCTCGCAAGGACCGGCACAATGCACGTGGTGCTGTACCGCAGGCCTGTCAGAGGAAAACAGTGTGTACAGACCTTTTGCTGGCAAGGACCGACACAATGCACGCCCAGCATGTGGTCCTGTCCTCACCCAGTGCCACTGATATTCTCGTCTCCGGTTGGTACAGGGCCACCTGGCAGGAACAACCGACGTCGGCTGTCTGTGTTATTCACGGATGATTGACGTTTCCACGTCGGCGCAGCGGCCGTTGGGTTGGAACTGACTGAAGGCTGGAGACAGTCTGGAGAACGCTGCGTTGACAACTGTCGGCTGGAGAGGGATTCCTGGTGTGGTGCTTGTGCCTCGCTGTGGGGATGAGGTTGGTATCAGTGCATGTATGGGGCCATAGTGATAGAGGAGGGACATATGGAGTGGCAGCACAGCGCTACATCAATTCAAATCTTGCGTCCCGCCATTCATCCTTCCTTCAACACCACTCCAATGCCTTACGTCAGCAGAACAATGCACGTACCCTCACTGCTAGGGCATCACAGCAGAACAATGCACGTGCCCTCATTGCTAGGGCACAACAGAAGAACAATGCACGTGCCCTCATTGCTAGGGCATCACAGCAGAACGATGCACGTGCCCTCATTGCTAGGGCACAACAGAAAAACAATGCACGTGCCCTCATTGTTAGGGCATCACAGCAGAACAATGCACGTGCCCTGACTGCTAGGGCATCACAGCAGAACAATGCACGTGCTCTCATTGCTAGGGCACAACAGAAGAACAATGCACGTGCCCTCATTGCTAGGGCATCACAGCAGAACAATGCACGTGCCCTGACTGTTAGGGCATCACAGCAGAACAATGCACGTGCCCTGACTGCTAGGGCATCACAGCAGAACAATGCACGTGGCATCACATCAGAACCATGCACGTGCCCTGATTGCTAGGGCATCACAGCAGAACAATGCACGTGCCCTCACTGTTATGGCGTCACAGCAGAACAATGCACGTGCCCTGACAGCTAGGGCATCACAGCAGAACAATGCACGTGCCCTCACTGTTAGGGCGACACAGCAGAACAATGCACGTGCCCTGACTGTTAGAGCATCACAGCAGAACAATGTACGTGCCCTCACTGCTAGGGCATCACGGCAGAACAATGCACGTGCCCTCACTGCTAAGGCATTACAGCAGAACAATGTACGTGCCCTCACTGCTAGGGCATCACAGCAGAACAATGTACGTGCCCTCACTGCTAAGGCATTACAGCAGAACAATGTACGTGCCCTCACTGCTAGGGCATCACAGCAGAACAATGCACGTGCCCTCACTGCTAAGGCATTACAGCAGAACAATGTACGTGCCCTCACTGCTAGGGCATCACAGCAGAACAATGCACGTGCCCGGACTGCTAGGGCATCACAGCAGAACAATGTACGTGCCCTCACTGTTAGGGCGTCACAGCAGAACAATGCACGTGCCCTGACTGCCAGGGCATCACAGCAGAACTATGCACGTGCTCTGACTGCTAGGGCATCACAGCAGAACAATGCACGTGGCGTCACAGCAGAACAATGCACGTGGCATCACAGTATAACAATGCACGTGCCCTCAGTGCTAGGGCATCACAGCAGAACAATGCACGTGGCATCACAGCCGAACAATGCACGTGGCATCACAGTAGAACAATGCACGTGCCCTGACTGCTAGGGCATCACAGCAGAACAATGCACGTGGCATCACAGCAGAACAATGCACGTGACATCACAGTAGCACAATGCACGTGCCCTCAGCGCTAGGGCATCACAGCAGAACAATGCACGTAGCATCACAGCAGAACAATGCACGTGCCCTAATTGCTAGGGCATCACAGCAGAACAATGCACGTGGCATCATAGCAGAACAATGCACGTGCCCTGACTGCTAGGGCATCACAGCAGAACAATGCACGTGGCATCACAGCAGAACAATGCACGTGGCATCACAGCAGAACAATGCACGTGGCATCACAGCAGAACAATGCACGTGCCCTGACTGCTAGGGCATCACAGCAGAACAATGCACGTGGCATCACAGCAGAACAATGCACGTGGCATCACAGCAGAACAATGCACGTGCCCTGATTGCTAGGGCATCACAGCAGAACAATGCACGTGCCCTGACTGCTAGGGCATCACAGCAGAACAATGCACGTGCCCTGACTGTTAGGGCATCACAGCAGAACAATGCACGTGCCCTGACTGCTAGGGCATCACAGCAGAACAATGCACGTGCCCTGACTGCTAGGGCATCACAGCAGAACAATGCACGTGGCATCACAGCAGAACAATGCACGTGCCCTGACTGCTAGGGCATCACAGCAGAACAATGCACGTGCCCTGACTGTTAGGGCATCACAGCAGAACAATGCACGTGCCCTGACTGCTAGGGCATCACGGCAGAACAATGCACGTGCCCTGACTGCTAGGGCATCACGGCAGAGCAATGCACGTGCCCTGACTGCTAGGGCATCACAGCAGAGCAATGCACGTGCCCTGACTGCTAGGGCATCAGAGCAGACAATGCACGTGCCCTGACTGCTAGGGCATCACAGCAGAACAATGCACGTGGAGCATCACAGCAGAACAATGCACGTGCCCTGACTGCTAGGGCATCACAGCAGAACAATGCACTTGCCCTGACTGCTAGGGCATCACAGCAGAACAACGCACGTGCCCTGACTGCTAGGGCATCACAGCAGAACAATGCACGTGCCCTGACTGCTAGGGCATCACAGCAGTTCCTGCATCGCTGCAGTGGTCTGGCCCTGAAACTGTTGTACTGAAAAAAAAATGCAATTATGCAACTTGTGATATAAAAATTCACATTAATCCTAACTGTAATTATGAATTCGTCGACAGTTCGCCGCCAATGGCTCTGCCTTCGATTATAATCATGAAAACACAATTAGAATAAATATAAAGCAGGCAAGAAGTACATCAGCGTTTGTTAAAAAAAAAAAGAAAAAAGAAAAAGAAAAAGGAAAGGATTAAATAACCTATGCTGTACAGGCTTGTGCATCAGTTTGTAAAAAATTGTAAACAGAATGGAACACAATGGTTGATGTAGCCTTACAATCTTGGTAAATATGAAAATGTCATTTTCATTCGTGGAAATTTCTTGGAAATATTTTTTTTTGTGGAGCTTATCAACACAATATTTTTGTCCATGTTTTTTTTTGTTTACTTTTTTTTTCTTTTAAAATGTTGATTGCAGAACTCAGTCTGCTGATACAGAGATGCAGGACTACAGCAGAGCCAAAGGAAAAGTGCACTGCCTTGTTGTCCGCGGTCAGTGTCTTACGATCGATCCCAGTCCGTCTCTGTGGCGACACCTTTGACTGGTGAATATTCATTGCACATTACCAGCTTGGCCACAGTGATGCCATCTCATGATATACGTCACAAATGCATCGGCTTGAGACCAGTGGAGAGGGGAGGGGGGGGGGGAGCACCATTGTTGAATTAACCCCGGAAAACCGTATACATAAATAATACAAGCGCGCACACCGGCAAACACTAACTTTGCACAAGTTTTGGTCTCTTTCATTTTTCTTTCTCTTATTTCCCTTTATACCCATGTTTAGTTATGCCATGTCATTGTTCTAGAACGTCCACGTGTTTGTAATGAGAATTTGGTTATTAAAGATAGTGATGGATATGGATTTTTTCTGGCTAGAGTCAAGATCACGACTCCTTTTTTGGACCGTTTCTAGAAGGCTTGTCAAAGACCCATCCCTTCCCAGGGCTGAGGTGACGAATTGATTTTTGGTTGGCGTTTTTGTAGCTGTGGTTTGTTTTACGGGGTAGGGTAGCTGACCCCACGCCCAACCCTCCTCCTTTATCCGGGCTTGGGACCGGCATGATTCCCAAAAAGGGTCTGGGACTTGGCGTTTCCTGCTGGGGATGAAGTCTTTAGAATTCGTCACCAGTTAATCTTTCGTCTCTCTGGATGACATGCGAGGAGAGATTATAACAAGTATTTGTTAGCGTTTCATGTTTACAGATGTCTGAAAATCTCATTGAGGTGACATGGTATTTACGAATATTAGAATCCATTTTAAAACTCAACACTGTTCATCAAGACTTGTTGTTTGTGCATTTGTTTGCTTTAATTTTCAAGGTCTGCTTCGTACCGTCATTCAGTCAAGGCTAAAATTCGACTTCAGTTGAGATACGTTTTTGTTCTCCACCCCACCCCACCCTCTCCAATCTCGCTTCTGTGCTCCCTTTCCCGCTTTTGATCTTTGAAACGCTTAAAAGACACCCCTGAGCCATCGACCATCTCAGCACCAGACCCAGACTGTTTTATTAGAGGTGAAGTGTACTTCATGAACGCATAATCCTCTGAACGCGTCATTCAGACTGAACAGAGAGTGCTTGTTGTTTACCGGATAGACACCGTATCCACAGTATTAACGTGGGATCATGTCATGGTCCAGACACAACACTTGGAATTGCTCCCCAGTCTTAGGAACCCATTCACCTTCTAATACTCTCCTCCCTCCAGGGTTTCACCCGTTCCTTTTCTTCTTGGTCTTCTTGGTCTTCTTTTTGTTCTTCTTTTTCTTGCTCTTCTTGTTCTTGGTCTTCTCCTTGTTCATGTTTTTCTTGTTCTTGTTCTTCTTGTTCTTGTTCTTCTTCTTCTTTGTCTTCATCTTCTTCATCTTGTTCTTCCTGTTTTCCTTCTTCTTCTTCTTCTCCTCCTCCTCCTTCTTCTTGTTCTTCTTCTGGGTCTTCTTCTTGTTCTTCTTCTTCTTCTTCTTTTCTTCTTCTTCCCTCTTCTCGTTCTTGTACTTGTTCTTGTTGTTGTTCTTCTCCTTCTTGTTCTTCTTCTTGTTCTCCTTGTTCTTGTTCTTCTTTTTCTCCTTCTTCTCGTTCTTGCACTTGTTCTTGTTGTTGTTGTTCTTCTTCTTTCTCTTCTTCTTCTTCTTAACGATTTACATGTAACCAAAACAAACCTTCTCTAAACAACACCCAGCACTTTCGAATTTTATCCCTTCCCTCATCACACATACACACACACACACACACACACACACACACACACACACAACGCAAAACACACACACACACACACACACACACACACACAGCCTTAAGCAAGCATTCAGGCAAAAATCAGTTCACCTCCCAAAATACCGAACACCCTTTCAATCGCTGCCGTTACACCGCAACAAATGGAACGATTCAGAACCGGAAACGGTTTCCAATCAGGCCTGTCTGGGGTTACGGGCCCTGGTTTAATATTGCCCATTTTATTTGTGTCTGGAATCGTTAACAGTCACACCCATGCCAGAGTGTGCCTCGGAACCAGATAAGGTTGTTGTAGGGGACGGAAGGTGTATTTCTGTCATGGAGTGTGTGGTTCAGCGGTGAGCCAGTTTCTCTGTCTGTCTGTCTGTCTGTCTGTCTATCTGTCTATCTGTCCGTCTGTGTGTGTTGTGGTGTGTGTGTGTGTGGTGCGTGCGTGCGTGCGTGCGTGCGTGCGTGTGGTGTGTGTGTGTGTGTGTGTGTGTGTGTGTGTGTGTGTTGGGGTGGTGTGTGTCAAGCAGATTGGGCTTGGGGATGTGAAGAATTGGGCAGGATGGGGGCTGTTCACTTGTTTCAGGGAACAGTCAGATGTTGACAAGCTCAAGTGACAGTTGCATAGGTAGTTACAAATACTATACAATGATAACAAGAAGAAATGCTTTAAACCTAATCATGTCAGAATTTATTACATGTATGCCGGGCAAAGACAGACCGTGAAACTAAACCTCTGCCTAACATCTTACTCGAGTTTTAAAGATTAATCAATCAATCAAGCAATCAATCAGTCAGTTAGTCTCTCTTCTTCTTGGTCTTCTTCTTCTTGTCAGCAGCAACATTTTTTCAAAGTAAACAATAACACATCAGCAACAACAAAAGCAACAACGTCAACGACAACAGCAACAACACGAAATAAAAAAAAAACCTAAATCAACAATATCGCACTGAAAGCATCCAGTTACTGGAGCTTTCAACAAACATCGACAAAATGCATTTCGATCCCCGGCTCAGAGATCATGGGTTCGATTCTCATCAAAGCCATTAGTTTGTAGGAATTTTTTTTACCCTTACTTACTTAGAGTTTAATTCAATTGGGAAGGCTAGGACCGATTGCCTCGCCACGTCTATGGCCTTGGTTTGATGCTGTCTGGCTCATCAGTATTGACCAGTTCATGAGAACTGTCACTGCACGAAAGTGATGGCGCCCTCTGGAAGTAGAACTAACTAATGCCGACTCTAACCCACGCAGTTGTCGTCAGTAGAGGGGTCGAACAGGCGCCACTGAAAACCTCGAAGTGACTCAGCAGCAGTGCAGTGTCTCCTCAGGTGGGTTGCCTCATGACGACTTGACATTGACTGCACCATGTGGATTGCCGGTGCCGAGGCTGTGGCTGTGGACAGGGGTATCGCAATGAACGGCGTGATTGCAAAGCCACTGAGGTGGCGCACAAGATGGAGATTGGGGGGAAAAAAAGACAAAATACGTGTTGAGGTTGACAAGGCAGATGCTGATTAAATCGTTAGCTGGAGGCTGCTGTCAGTGGTTCTATGCCGAAAATCTCTCCTGCATTCAACGAGAGGAATGCCAGAAAACTAAAACCAAAAGCACGATTGACCCTTCCACAGTTAACTCCCCGCTGTTATCTGTTTTTCTCGCTTCACACCTCATTGTAAGGGGCGATAATAAATGTGCATTCAGCAGAAGGAAGGTGCGCTGACTTGTTTGTTTTTCAGCTGTCTGTGGAATGTGGAAGATGTTGATGTGTTTCTTGTGATGGAAGTTCAGCTGTCTGTGGAATGTGATGTTGATGTGTTTCTTGTGATGGAAGTTCAGCTGTCTGTGCAATGTGATGTTGATGTGTTTCTTGTGATGGAAGTTCAGCTGTCTGTGGAATGTGATGTTGATGTGTTTCTTGTGATGGAAGTTCAGCTGTTTGTGGAATGTGATGTTGATGTGTTTCTTGTGATGGAGGTTCAGCTGTTTGTGGAATGTGATGTTGATGTGTTTCTTGTGATGGAAGTTCAGCTGTCTGTGGAATGTGATGTTGATGTGTTTCTTGTGATGGAAGTTCAGCTGTTTGTGGAATGTGATGTTGATGTGTTTCTTGTGATGGAAGTTCAGCTGTTTGTGGAATGTGGAAGATGTTGATGTGTTTCTTGTGATGGAAGTTCAGCTGTTTGTGGAATGTGGAAGATGTTGATGTGTTTCTTATAATAATGATTTCTTATATAGCGCTTAATCAAACGAATTTCTCTAAGCGCTTTACAAAGTCATACTACATTCACCCTTTCATATACAATAATACACCTTACACCCAACTACAAATACTATTACTACAATAACTAACAAATCCTAATCCTACCAATGTGACATTCACTTATTCTTCAAATATCACTACAAAAACTTAATCCTATAACGTTCAATCATACAACAAATACATATAATAGAGAACATACACATACGCTACATTTGAAAAGGCCCAGACGGCTATGAGTTAGGTTGTACCCCCCCCCCCCCCTCTCCCCACAGCATTGACTAATTATGAGAAAATAGATGGGTTTTAAGTTTAGACTTGAAAGAAGAGATAGAATCTGAATGTCTGAGACAGTCTGGCAGTCTGTTCCACGTCGCTGGAGCTTGAAAAGAGAAAGATCTTTCACCAGTAGTAGTCCTGAAGCGAGTCATTCGCAGAAGGCGGTCGTCAGCACAGGAGCGTAGTTGTCGAGAGGGGTGTAGATTTTAAGGAGATCTGAGAGATAAGAAGGTCCATTTTCAAAGAGAGCAGAGAAAGTGAGAGTTGAGATTTTGTACGAGATACGGTTTGAGACAGATAGCCAGTGAAGAGAGTGGAGGAGAGGCGAAATGTGAGCATGTTTTCTTGCTCTACAGACGACTCGGGCTGCATGATTTTGGATTCGCTGTAATCTTTCTATCAGGTATTTTGGAAGGCCGGCCAAAAGTGAGTTGCAGTAATCTATTCTAGATAAGACAAATGCACAAATGAGAGTTTTTGTAGCATCTGTAGAGAGAAGGTGACGTACAGAGCTGATTCTTCTTAGTTCTAAATAGGCAATCTTGCAAATATTTGAAACCCGTTTCTCAAAGGAGAGGGATTGGTCAAGTATGACCCCTAGACTGCGGACAGAGGTGGAGACAGAGACAGCACAGTCATTGATAGTGACAGTTGAAGGAAGAGAAGGATGGTTAGGCTGTTTTGTCACGAACATGAGTTCCGTCTTGTCGTCGTTTAGTTGTAGTTTGTTGGTTGTCATCCAGTCCTTCAGGTCTGCAATGCAGCCCCGCGTCCGAGAAATCAGTGAGTCAGTTTCAGCAATGGGAGCCGACTGATGAAGCTGAGTATCGTCAGCAAAGCTCTCATGCGACATGGCGTGACCACTGATGACGTCAGACACAGGACTAGCATACAGCACAAAAAGGACTGGCCCAAGTACAGAACCCTGAGGCACACCGTACCTAAGAGGAGAACTGTCTGAGTATCTTCCCTGTACACACACTGTCTGAATCCGTCCAGTCAAGTAAGAGATAATCCAGTCGAGAGCTGTGTCTTTGAATCCAAAGGAAGTTTGAAGCCGTGAGAACAAAATATTATGATCGATCGTGTCAAATGCTGCAGAGAGGTCTAACATCGCTAATAAGGAAACATTCCCATCGTCAAGCCCGCAGAGGAGGTCATTGACTATACGGAGGAGTGCTGTCTCACAACTATGGCCTTGTCTGTAAGCAGATTGATGAGGATTCAAAAGGTGATTCTTTTCGAGATGTTCTAGAATTTGTTCCAAAACGATCTTCTCCAATAATTTTGATAGAAATGACAAATTTGATACAGGCCGATAATTCTTTAAAACATTTTTATCAATGAAGGTTTCTTGATCAATGGACGTACCACTGCGGACCGGAAGATTTCAGGAACGTGACCAGAGGACAAAGAGGTATTGATAACATGAGTAAGATGGGGTAGGACATCATCAATGCACTGAAAGAGCAAGTTAGTGGGAATGGCATCAAGTTCACATGATTTAGGGCTGCATTGCAAACAAAGTTTTTTGACATAGTCTTGACTAACAGGACTAAAACAAGCCAAAGGAGGTCCACAGTAAACTTTGTCATTCAGAGGATGTACAGGTGCAGTAGAATCTAGCTTTTCACGGATAGTGTCAATTTTTCCATTGAAAAACTCTAAGAATTTCTGAGGGAGCTCTTGAGTTTGGAAGATGGTGGGAAGGGGGGAGTAGCTGACTTTGCCTAGGAGACTATTTGTGACATTAAATAGTTGCTTGGCCGTATTACAGGCCAATATCTTTGAAGAATAGAACAAAGTTTTTGCTTGATGAACAATGTCAGTAACATGATTTCTCGCAGTTTGATATATTTCCCTGTGCACAGTCAGTCCCGTGGCGCGCCATCGCCTCTCAGCCCCCCTCCTCTCCTGCTTGGCCTCGGACAACTCGGGACCCACTGTGTTGTGCCATTGACACAGTGAGCGATCAGTGATCAAGCGCCTGCTCACTGGAGCATGCTTATCAAGCATGGCACGGAGGGCAGAGGTCAGCTGACAGGCCGATGGCTCGCTCGGTATGGCCGTGCTCAGATCAGATTTGAAAGCCTCTATATCGATAGCAGAAATTTTCCTAACTTCCTTGTAAGTCTTTGGAACGGCGGGCCTAACGATATCTAATTCACACTTCACAGCATAATGATCCGATGCTAGGTTATCGTCAACGGTTGAGGATTTGAGAAGATGATCACTGTCTCTGTAGACTACCCAGTCTACTATGTTACCCTGTTTGTTTCGTCATTTCATTCACGGACTGCTGGAGTCCGAAAGTATCTAAAATTTCTAACACTCGGGCGTGTATCCAACTGTGGGCTTATTGAAATGGAAGTTGAAGTCGCCGATCAATAACAATGTTCCTGGAAGGTCATTTACAAATTCAAGAAAGTCTGGAAGTTCGTTGACAAACATGCTGGGCGTAAATTTGTTCTTTCTGCTGGGTACCGGTCTATAAATCCCAAAAATTCTTGTGATGGAAGTTCAGCTGTTTGTGGAATGTGGAAGATATTGATGTGTTTCTTGTGATGGAAGTTCAGCTGTGTATGGAATGTGGAAGATGTTGATGTGTTTCTTGTGATGGAAGTTCATCTGTGTATGGAATGTGATGTTGATGTGTTTCTTGTGATGGAAGTTCAGCTGTTTGTGGAATGTGGAAGATGTTGATGTGTTTCTTGTGATGGAAGTTCAGCTGCGTATGGAATGTGAAAGATGTTGATGTGTTTCTTGTGATGGAAGTTTAGCTGTTTGTGGAATGTGGAAGATGTTGATGTGTTTCTTGTGATGGAATTCAGCTGTCTGTGGAATGTGGAAGATGTTGATGTGTTTCCTGTGATGGAAGTTTATTGGGGTCACCGTTTATCGCAGTGGGTGCTTGACAAGGTTAGTAAGGTCTTCAGAGAGAGAGAGAGAGAGAGAGAGAGAGAGAGAGAGAGAGAGAGAGAGAGAGAGAGAGAGAGAGAGAAACGTCTCCTGTCTTTCGCTCTCTTTTTTCTCATGGTGACTCTCTCTCTCTCTCTCTCTCTCTCTCTCTCTCTCTCTGTCTCTGTGTGCTAATAAGCATGTTTGTGGGCTCTCTCCTCTCTCTCTCCCCCCCTCTCTCTCTCTCTCCCACCTCCCTTTGTCCTACTCTCTTTCTCTTCAGAGCAACTCTAAACCCCTCCTCTCCATTGATATTCAATGGCATTCATTACATACCCCGATTCCATGTTTATTCCTCCTTCCTCCTTTTTAAGCCCTCCCTCCCCTTCCCCACCCCCTCACTCCTCTCGTTCCCATTCCCCTCTCGCCGGCTCTTGTTGACCTTTGTCGCTCACCAAATCAAGAGAAATACTGGCGATACAAAAACTCCCGTGGCCAAAGCCAAGACAAGGCCCGCAACTCACATCTGGACATTGAAAGGTCTTTCTAGCTGACACTTGCTCCACTTGGTGTGGACGTAAGGGGCGCTAATTGAGGCGTGTTCAACTAAAGGGAGACAATGCCGATTTTGCTGGCTTTCCTGCTATGCACAGATGGTAGGTGGCATCTCTCTCTCTCTCTCTCTCTCTCTCTCTCTCTCCTCTCTCTCTCTCTCTCTCTCTCTCTCTCTCTCTCTAGTTTCGTGTAGGTATTGTTTTAGCTTCTAGAAAAGATATAATTGTGTAAATATTTACCGATGTATTTATGCAAAGCATTTCAGCTGCGTTCTGTAATGATGTTATTATGGTGTATTCAGAGAGTATATGTATTTCTGATTTTGCAAAATTACTGTGTTGTGTAATTGTTTCTTGTACTCCCTTCAAGAGGGGCAGTGGCCCTTATGAATGAACGCACACACACACACACACACACACACACACACACACAACACACACACACACACACACACACACACACACACACACACGTGCGCGCACACGCGCGCGCGCACATACACGTACACACACACGCACACACACAAGGTGATTTGGTTCTGTCTGTCACTGTTGACATTTTTTCTGTCCGTTTTTAAGTCTTAAGTGTGGCCATTCCAGCGAGGGGGAGGAGGTGGGTGGATTGAGGCCAGTTTACTTAAACTATGTGCATTTACTGTTATGTGTCTTGTCCTTAACAGGGTATTGATCCTTTCATTTGATGTGTCTTGGATTCGATTGTGACGTAATTTTTTTTGGCAAAGTGAAGCGACTGCAGGCGGAAATCTAAACAAATTTTAAATGTAATTAATAGCGAATCGCCAAGAATACGTAAACAAACGAATCACAAGACAAAATACGACGCGTTTCGACCTCTTAGGTCTTCTTCAGGCAAGATACAAAACACTCAGGACAACGAAAATGAACGAGCAATCACTTGTCTTCATTCACTTCAACCTAGAGCTAGTTTTTTTTTTCTGCGACCATTCTCTTAGATAAAGTCTGTATGTTCTCTTACAAATGGACATATTCTTGCTGATTTTAGTGTTTTGGCGTTTGATACAATGTGTCTGGGTTTGTTAATGTTCTAATGTGTGGTGTACTGGCACTCTCACTCTGGATAATGTGCTGTTTATACAAAGAAAACAACATAATGAAACCAAAGGCTTAATTATTTTCTTTTCTTTCAGTCTATCCCAAAGAGAGACAGACAGACGGACAGACAGAGGCAGCATCGTAGAACTGAAAAAAATGGTTACAAATCGTTTCACCAATGGGCAATTCCCCGATAATGCTAGCCTGCACTTGTTTTTCCAACCGCCAAATTGTTGGACAAACAATACAAAGGGAGAGAATCCAGTGCAGCAGAGCTCCAGGAGAAGGTGTGGAGAAAAGCAGGGTCGCTACAGCAGACTGTGAGTTCAGCGTACTGACTGAATGCCACCTCTACCATGGCCCCCGACACCGAAAATGAACTGCAGAGCGCACTGACTGAATGCTACCTCTACCATGGCTTCCCACACAGAAGATGAGCTGCAGAGCCGTGCTCGTGTAGCGTGGTCTGATGTGAACTTGTGGCCACCTGTGGTCCGTTGTGACAAGGCCCATGTGGGAACGGGAACAACTTGTTGACCCTGCCTAAATCATGCTGTACAGATCTTTAAAATGTGGGTGAGTGAACAGAGGGTGGGTAGATGAGTGTGCGCGCCTGTAATGTGCATTTTGTGCGTGCATGGGTATTTGTGAGTGTGTCTGCATGGCTGTGTGGTAGAGATAGAAGGTGTGAAGAGGTCATGATAATAAAAATTCTTATATGACACACGTCATTATGGCGAGGCGATTGTCCCCAAAAATGATGTTGAGAAACGTCACTGCGAGAATCATGACACACCAGATACACAAGATAAGAACGGCAGCCTCTTTGTCCTCAAGTACAGGCAACACAGCATCATGTCTTGTTGACCTGCCTCCAAAGTAGAAAACACTTAATTAAGAATGTGATGATGAGGACAGGCTTGCACCTGATAATTACGTTTAGGACAGTCACTATCACAAACAGTCACTATCACAGTCGCTATTACAAAGTCACTATCACAAACTATCAATCCAAAGAGCGAATGTTTATCTCGTGCATACTCTTTATGCTATTTTTCTGTTGTTGTTTGTTTTTTTTTCGTTTCAAGCTATTACTTTTAGTAATGATGTGGGGATTGCGATAATGGGAATAGTGATTATAAGATTCGTGCATTTTGGATTTGCATTGACTATGACTTTTCTGAGAACAGAGATTATGGCAACCATGACAGCGGACAGTGTACGGAGATTGTGACTATTCTGAGAACAGAGATTATGGCAACCATGACAGCGGACAGTGTACAGAGATTGTGACTATTCTGAGAACAGAGATTATGGCCACTGTGACAGCGGACAGTGTACAGAGATTGTGACTATTCTGAGAACAGAGATTATGGCAACTGTAACAGCAGACAGTGTACGGAGATTGTGACTATTCTGAGAACAGAGATTATGGCAACTGTAACAGCAGACAGTGTACAGAGATTGTTACTATTCTGAGAACAGAGACTGTGGCCACTGTGACAGCAGACAGTGTACAGAGATTGTGACTATTCTGAGAACAGAGATTATGGCAACTGTAACAGCAGACAGTGTACGGAGATTGTGACTATTCTGAGAACAGAGATTATGGCAACTGTAACAGCAGACAGTGTACAGAGATTGTTACTATTCTGAGAACAGCGACTGTGGCCACTGTGACAGCGGACAGTGTACAGAGATTGTGACTATTCTGAGAACAGAGATTATGGCCACTGTGGCAGCGGACAGTGTACGGAGATTGTGACTATTCTGAGAACAGAGATTATGGCCACTGTAACAGCAGACAGTGTAGGGAATTGTGACTATTCTGAGAACAGAGATTATGGCCACTGTGACAGTGGACAGTGTACGGAGATTGTGACTATTCTGAGAACAGAGATTATGGCCAACTGTAACAGCGGACAGTGTACAGAGATTGTGACTATTCTGAGAACAGAGATTATGGCCAAACTGTAACAGCGGACAGTGTACAGAGATTGTGACTATTCTGAGAACAGAGATTATGGCCACTGTAACAGCAGACAGTGTACGGAGATTGTGACTATTCTGAGAACAGAGATTATGGCCACTGTAACAGCGGACAGTGTACAGAGATTGTTACTATCTGAGAACAAGATTATGGCAACTGTGACAGCAACAGTGTACGGAGATAGATGCCGCCAAGCAGAAACTGACGTCAGGCCTTTCCCAGTGATCAATTCAATGACCCCTGACCCCTGTCCTATGCAACGCCCCCGACATTCCTCCCCCCCCCCCACCCCGCCCGCCGCTTCCTCCCTCTCTCTACTTTCCCCTCCCATTCGTGAATATTCATTGATTCATTGCCCATTTCGGGCACGGGGAGAGGTGACGCCATTATACGCTTTATTTCACAAACAGTCTTAATGCCCTTGCAGAGGAGCGACCTATGCACAACGCACGCAGGCACGTAGGCACACACATGGCTTTTGCAAGTGTACAAGAACACACACACACACACACGCACACGCACTCCACACGCAAGCGCGCACAAGCACACACACACCACACACACACCACACACACACACACCACAACACACACACACACACACACACACACACACCACACCACTCACACACACACACACACACACACACACACACACACACACACACACACACACACACACACACACGTTTATTTTTCGATGGCCGGCAGGCCACCGAACAACAAGGAAAAGAGAAACAAGACTTTAGAGCGAAATAAGAAGTGTAGAATTTTGTCAATACGTTGTGATGTTCCCGTTAGTCCCGATGCATGTGAAGGTTTGTCTAGGGAATAAATGTTTGTGACTTTATATGCATTCGGGTGTATTGTTGTACACATGCATTCATATGCGTGTAGCGTGTTTCTTTTCTTTATGTTTTTCTTGCTTTTTTGTTGCTTTATTTCGTATTTATGATTCCATTAAGCAAGGATAGATAGAAAGATCAGGCTCTGCCTAAACTCTTAATCCTTGGTTGAATCTTTCTTTTGTGTATGGTTCTGATTCTCGGTCCGTCCGTCCGTCTGTCTATCGTTTTGTGTGTGTTGTGTGTGTGTGTGTGTGTGTGTGTTGTGTGTGTGTGTGTGGCGCGCGAGTGCAATAGAAAGTTTAACAAAGAGACAACATAAAACGTACGCCACCTATCTCCTATGTTGACCAGGAAAGCCCGCAAAAATCAGGATTACCTCCCTGTAGCTGAGCACGTCTGCATTAATGGCCTTTACAACAATGCCCAGTGGAGCGAGAAAGGACAGGAAATGGCCTCCCTTGGAACCGTCTTTGAGTTAGGGGCCCTGATCTCAGCTTGCTTATCTTCCCTTGGCTGAGTGCAGGACAACATGTTCAGCACCCAGTTGCTGATCGTTGTGTTGTAAAAACACAACAAAAAACATATCCACAGCTAAGACAGATTTATTACACAGAAAAGTGTGTTTGATCGTTTGAATGGATGGTCAAGCAAACGGGTGATTTAGATTGAAGTGTGTGGTGTGTGTGTGTGTGTGTGTGTGTTGTGTGTGTTGTGTGTGTGGAGGAGTTGCTTCTTCGTTTATTTAGTGGACGAAAAATGTCACGGTGATCAGGAAGGGGGTGGGTGGGGGTTAAAAAAAGGGGGAAGAGGAATAAAAATGAGATTGGAATACGTGATTACTGTGGTGGAAGATACGCAGAGAGGGAGGATGGACACGGAGGGAAGAGAGAAGAAGAGAGAGAGAGAGAGGAAAAGAGAGCACCGATAAACCTTTCATGCCGCTTGTTAGCCGTGTCAAACATCTACTGTGTTTTAACATTGACCATATCAGACTTACACCATACAAAGCACATCAACATCTCCCACACCGACCAACCAACCGACAAAGCAAACACAAATCGGTTTTTTTCTCTCCAGCCGAAAAGGCATGCAGTTATCGCCCCTCACAATAACTGGGATCAGCTGGGAGGGAGGGGGGAAGGGGAAACGGAAACGGACTTCAGTAGGGCCAACCTCAAATTACGGTCCTTGGTTTGAGTTTCCCAGCCTTCCTGTCGCTGAATGCAGAAGAGATTTTCAGCATGAAGTCACTGACAGTTGCCATCACGCTAAAGGACTGGTTCAGCATCGGACTCCTATGGCTTTATCGAGCACGACATGCAGTTCATCGATTGGTTGGAAGGTCTGGTGATTGGTTTGGTTTTCTTTTTCTTTTTTTTAGTGTGAAGTGGGTGGTTGATTTGTTGTGTATTGTTCGTTTGTTGCTGATAGGACGAAAATGGTTGGCTTTAACGGGGAGAAAGGAGGAGAAGGTGGGGGAGGGGGAAGGAGAAGGAGGACGAAGAGGAGGAGGAGGAAGGGGGTAAAGAGAAAAACAAAAAGAAGACAAAAACAGAACGAGAAGGAAGAAGCAGAAGAAAACATATTAGAGAGAGAGGGAGAGAGAGAGAGAAGGTGTGAGGTTCAGGGAAGGGGGAGGGGAGAGTGTGTTTGGCATTAGGATGTGCCGTATAATATTTAATAAAATAATAATAATAATGTATAATACTTATATAGCGCATTTTTGTTACACAACCAATGCGCTTACATCCACATTTGCACTTATTCATCAACACTCGTTTACACAACGGGCTGCCTACCTGGGTAGTGCCGACTGAAGAGCTGCAGCTGCGCTTCATTCAGTCGTTTTCCCGTGTCATCCAGTCAATATCGTTCACTCAGTTTCTTACTTCCTTCATTCTTTTTTTTTTTTTTCCATTTCTTACGCAGGGTGCATGCTGTGTGTAACGTGTCATCCATACCAACGGCCAAACTGGCCTACTCTTCCGAAAGTTGGTGATGGGATTTTACGTGTGTGCAAGATATTATGCGTGCGTTCACACACGGAACCATCGGTTTATAGTCTCATTCGAAGGACTGTATGGGAAATGAGTCAGAACTAAATGTTAACTCCGAGGGAAAAATCCCCCTGTAACTGAAACGCCCGGCAGAGATTCGAACCCGCAAACCCGTGATCACCAAGATTACGAGTCAGGCGCTCTACAACTGAGCTATTCCGGCTCCCAATATTTAAAGAAATTACGTTAGATGAAGTTTAAGATTTGAGGTTGCCCTGTTTTGCATACAATGAGAACAATTAGCATCTTTGTTTAATCTGATTTCAAAGACCAATACAATTCTTATACAATTTTCAACGGCATTCTCCCAAATTTTTGCTGTTTTCAGAATTGAGATTCTGTACCTCAACTTTATCAAACCTTATCCGTTTCGTGTGTTATGTTTTTTTGTTTGTTTTTTTTAACGTACCGAAGGACGTGATCCTGACAGAAGAGGATACCTGTTGCATTTAAATTTTTTTTTTTTTTTTTATAACGAGCCGTTGATGAGAGAGAATGGCCTATGGAAGTTAACACAGTAACAGATGTCAGAAGAGAATGGTCACAAAAATCGTTTGGCGTTGCTGAATCTATGTCCATCGACACCAAGTGGTCAGACGGTTACAGGAAAACAAAAGACCTTGGCTGACAAAGCGTCTCCTACATCCGTGGTAATAGCTTTGACTCAGAGCGGCACGAAGTCATCAAGAAAGAGATAAAAATCAGGAAAAATGATAATCTTACATACTATTTATCAAGCTGCATACTAAAATACAGAACTTTGAATCACGGATTGCCGGTACAAAAATGAGCACACATAGAATAGATATCTGAAATGGTCTTACAGAGAACCAGGTTATATCTTTCTATGTTGGTTTCGAACAATAGTTGGAAACGGCTGTTGAAACAATATTGTTATAGACATACGAGCTCAATACATTGTTCTTATCTGCTTTCTAAAATTTTATACACACACACACACACACACACACACACACACACACACACACACACACACACACACATACACGTGAGTGTAATCCTCTAAAGTCAATGAGAGAGTTTATTTGATTGACTGTTGTCAGTCGATGTATGTTTCACTGTTTAGGTAAGCATTCGTAACCTGTCAATTTCATCAATACGTACTACATGCTTTAGCCTGTTAAGGATTGCTGGTACTTTCTTTCCTTTTCTTGTTTTTTTTTTTATTTCATCCATGTGCCTCCTTTTTTTAATGACATATTGCATCCATACAAATACAGATTGTGAAGGTGAAAGACAAATACATTTACATAAACGTCATTGCTTAGAGGACCCCAAATTCTCCAAAGGTGGAAGAAGCTGAATACACATTGAAATGTTGGCTCCTGTGGGTGTGTCCTATGGCAGATAGATGTCTTTACCAAGAGACGAGAACAGTGACTGGCTATGGCAGATAGATGTCTTTACCAAGAGACGAGAACAGTGATTGGCTATTGATCGGAAGCGCACGAGCAAGCGCGGAGAGACGCAGCATGGCAAGGGAGGCAATAGCAAAAGCACAGATTGCAGGGCGTGTGATAGTTAGGATGAAGAGGGGAGGTAGGGGAGGGAACAGCTATCCATATTTATTGACCAATTATAGTTCATTGATCGTCTGGCGTCTTTTCTATAGAGAAAGGTGAACTGCTGCCTTAGACTTGTTTCCATGTGTGCACTTCTGACTGCTATTACATACAAACATTCACATAGGGGCACGTCCATACAGACATCTACGCAGATACCAACACAGTTCTCTCTCTCTCTCTCTCTCTCTCTCCTCTCTCTCTCTCTCTCACCTCTCTCTCTCCTGTCAACCTCTCTTCTCTCTCTCTCTCTCTCTCTCTCTCTCTCTCTCTCTCTCTCTCTCTCTCTCTCTTGCATTCTGTCTATCTGTCTGCCTACCTCTGTCTCTGTCTTTCTCTCCGTTTTTTTGTCTTCATGTTTTTCTCCTCCACCTTTCTTTCACTCCTTCATTCTAACTTGATTTTGTCGGTCTATCTGTCTCTGTTTCTGTCTCTCTTTGTCTGTGTCTGTGTGTTTGTCTATCTGCCTGTCACTATGTGTGTGTGTTGTGTGTGTGTGTGTGTGTGTGTGTGTCACTCTATCTGTCTGTCTGTCTGTCTGTCTGTCTCTCTCTGTCCTCTGTCTCTGTCTCTCTCTCTCTCTCTCTCTCTCTCTCTCTCTCTCTCTCTGCACATGTGCACGCGTGCATGCGTGCGCGTGTGTGTGTTCTCATTACCCATTCTTTATTATGATCATTTTCTTGTAATCATCCTTCATCGCTGATCCTTTCATTCCCTTGTTTAATTCTCTCTCTCTCATTTTCTCTCCCTAAACCCCGCCCCCTGCCCCTCTTTACCACCCGTAAGCACTCCACTATTCCCTTGATTCTCTCTCCCTCATCTTCTGTCCCTAAACCCCGCCCCCTGCCCCTCTTTACCACCCATAAGCACTCCACTATTCCCTTGATTCTCTCTCTCTCATTTTCTCTCCCTAAACCCCGCCCCCTCTCCCTCTTTACCACCCATAAGCACTCCACTATTCCCTTGATTTCTCTCTCTCTCATCTTCTGTCCCTAATCCCCGCCCCCTGCCCCTCTTTACCATCCATAAGCACTCCACTATTCCCTTGATTCTCTCTCTCTCATTTTCTCTCCCTAAACCCCGCCCCCTCTCCCTCTTTACCACCCATAAGCACTCCACTATTCCCTTGATTCTCTCTCTCTCATCTTCTGTCCCTAATCCCCGCCCCCTGCCCCTCTTTACCATCCATAAGCACTCCACTATTCCCTTGATTCTCTCTCTCTCTCATCTTCTGTCCCTAATCCCCGCCCCCTGCCCCTCTTTACCACCCATAAGCACTCCACTATTCCCTTGATTCTCTCTCCCTCTCATCTTCTGTCCCTAATCCCCGCCCCCTGCCCCTCTGTACCTCCCATAGCCACTCCACTATTCCCTTGATTCTCTCTCTCTCTCTCTCTCTCTCTCTCTCCTCTCTCTCATCTTCTGTCCCTAATCCCCGCCCCCTCTCCCTCTTTACCACCCATAAGCACTCCACTATTTCCTTGATTCTCTCTCTCTCATCTTCTGTCCCTAATCCCCGCCCCCTGCCCCTCTTTACCACCCATAAGCACTCCACTATTCCCTTGATTCTCTCTCTCTCATCTTCTGTCCCTAATCCCCGCCCCATGCCCCTCTTTACCATCCATAAGTACTCCATTATTCCCTTGATTCTCTCTCTCTCATCTTCTGTCCCTAATCCCCGCCCCCTGCCCCTCTTTACCACCCATAAGCGCTCCACTATTCTCCACCTTCCACACCTCTACCTCTCTCTAAACCGCCCCATCAGTCTTTCAGAATCGTGTTCTCTGCATTTAGAAGACTGTTATATCCATGAGCATCAATCAGATGAGAGAAACAGACAGACAAGCAAACGCACGCACGCACGCACACACACACACACACACACACACACACACACACACACACACACACACACACACACACAGAGTGAGACAGTAAGCTCGCGCGCGTGTTTACACGTGTTGTCTTTGCTTTGCTATTCATCTTTTACTTCGTTGCATTTTGGATTTGGATGTGACTTGACTCTTTGTCTTTGTTTGTTAGTGTGTGTGTGTGTGTGTGTGTGTGTGTGTGTGTGTGTGTGTGTGTGTGTGTGAAGTGTCTGGAATTGTCTTTAGTGTATCAGTCCATGCAGTGCTCACCCAGTGTTCTGAGAACAGCGAGTATGGTTATGGATGCTGGTGTTTTGTGGGGTGTTGACCCTGAAATGATGACCTCAACCATGACTGGATCTGCCTTCCTGAATTGATAAGGAAACAGTTCAGCTGCACATAGTGATGACGTCATCATGGGTGTCTCAGGGGGTGCTTCTTTGGTTGTTCTTGTAACTGGATCAGAAAAATTGTGAAGGAGGGCGCAGACGAGGACGGCAGAGAAAGAGCTGGTCCGAAAATATAAAGGACTGGACCAAAATGACCATGCCAGATCTCCTCACGACAGCCACCAACAGAAGAGCCTAGAGAGAAATGGCGGCTGCCTCATCACGTCCCCCCAACGACCCCAGCGGTCAGGGGAATGACTGACTGACTGACTGACTATAACTGGATCAAACTCAAACAGAAAAAAAATAGATACACACAGACGACTTAGAAAAGTTGGCTGTTCATGTGATAACATAGCTCAGCATCAGTGTACCCCAAGAGACACAGAACACAGCCTTGATCAGGTAATTGGAGTGACACTCTAAAAAAATAGCCATTACTTAAGTCGATGAAACTTCACTGTGGGATTCCGTTCTTTGTCTTGATCATGGAGGGAACCGACCGTCACGACGCCTGACTGAATAAAGGATGGATAAGGTTAGGTAGAGGGAGGGGGTGTGGAGGGAAGGAGGCAGCGGGGGTGGTGGTGGGGGTGGGGTGGGGCGGGGAGAGGATTGTGTCCCCAATCTCTGCAGAACATCTGTCTTCTCATATTCGCAAGGTCAGGTTGTTTTTGTGATGTCGTTCTAAAATATGCACACGATCTCTGTCTGTTTGTCTGTCTGTCTCTGTGCACAGACATACATGCAGGCATGCGTTTGTAAAGCATTTTCTAATTAACAGGCGTGTGTATGATGAGTGCGCGCGCGCGTGTGCACACACGAGCATACGTGTGGTGTGTGTGTGGTGTGTGTGTGGTGTGTGTGTGTGTGTTGTGTGTGTGTGTGTTTGTGCGCGTGCGCGCGCGTATACGTCTCTCTCTTTTCCCCTCCACTCCTCCCTCTGTGTGTGTGTGTGTGTGTGTGTGTGTGTGTGTGTGTGTGTGTGTGTGTGTGTGTGTGTTTGTGTGTGTGTGTGTGTGTGGGAGAGAAGAGAGAAGAGAGAGAGAGAAGAGAGAGAAGAGAGAGTGTGTGTGTGTGATTGATGCACATGGATGTAATAATTATGCTTTTAAATACAGTGGACATGATTCTGAAAGACAGACGGGGTTGGTCAGAGAGGTGGGGGTGGGTGGGAAATGGTGGAGTGCTTGATGGATGGTAAGGGGATGGAAGTAGGGAAAATGAGAGAAGGGATCAGGCAAGAGAATGACAAGGTCAGCGATGAAAGATGATTACAACAATGGGTGATGAAGAACACACACACACACACACACACACACACACACACACACACACACACACACACACACACACAGAGGAGAGAGAGAGAGAGAGAGAGAGAGGGGAATACTGACAGACATACAGAGAGAATTCAGTAAAAGAAATAGAGTGAAAGGGAGAGAGGTGGAGGAGAAAGCACAAAGGCAGACAGGTAGACACAGAAAGAGAAGAAATAGAGAAAGAGAGGGAGTGTGAGACAGAGACAGAGATAGAGAGATGCAGAGAGAGAGACAGAGAGAGGCAGACAGACAGACTGAATGAAAGAAAGAACAAGAGAGGGAGAGGCTATGTGCTGGTGTTTGCATGGACGTCTGTGTATGTGTGCGCATATGTGCATTTTCTATGGAACTGCAGTCAGAAGTACACACATTAAAACAGACATGTAGCTGCTGTTCCATTTTTCCCTTCAGAAAAGACGCCAGGCGATCAATGATCAATAATCAGCCAATAGATACGGATAGCTGTTCCCTTCCCTACCTCCCCTCTCCCTCCTACCACACGCCTGTCGCTCTGTGTTTTTCATATTGCCCCCATTGCCATGCTGCGTCTCTCCGCCTGTGCCTGCGCGCGTCCGATCAATAGCCAATCACTGACCTCGTCTCTGGGTAAAGACATCTATCTGCCGTTGGAAGGAGCCATTATTTCAAAGCGTGTCCAGTTTCTCCTGCCCTTGGAGAATTTTTGGGATCTCCAACGCCTAAGGCGTTTTTTCGCCCTCACAATCTGCATGTGCATAGATACAATATTTCATGAAAAGAACACAGATATATTGTTGAAAGAGAAAACAATAAAAGAGAAACAAAGTACTAGCGAACACAAAGATTCCTAAACAGGCGAATCTTTCTAGTGCGCATGGATGAAATTGTCAAATTACCTATTTTTGGCGGAACAGTTGAATATAGGTCAATCGACAACAGTCACTCAAACAGAGCCTTTCATTTCCTTGGAGGGTGATCTTTGTTACTCTCTCTCTCTCTCTCTCTCTCTCTCTCTCTCTCTCTCTCTCAGTCGTTACTAAACATTATTCGGAAATTGACATAGAAAGGTATAGCAGGGTTGCCAGTATTTAAGCTAACTCTACGAGTGCTCATTTCTGTACCGGCAATCTGTGGTTCAGAGTTCTGTATTTTAGTATACAGTTAGCTAAACAGTCCAGTAAGATCATCCATTTGTGTATTTTAGTATACAGTTAGCTAAATAGTCCAGAAAGATCATCAATGTGTGTATTTTAGTAAACTGTTAGCTAAACAGTCCAGTAAGATCATCAATTTGTGTATTTTAGTATACAGTTAGCTAAATAGTCCAGAAAGTTAATCAATCTGTGTATTTTAGTATACAGTTAGCTAAATAGCCCAGTAAGATTATCCATTTTTCCATTTTTCTTAATGATTTCGTGCTTTTGGTTGTGACTACTTTGGCTAAGTTCAGTCCATCATTTTCCGTTTTTTTTCTGTCGTTTATCTAACACGTGCGTGTTCCTTTGAGGAAAAAAAAAAAAAACAAAAACAGGCCAGTTTACCGTAACTATGCTCAAGTACTGTTTTACATTTACTCCGTGCTTTGGTGTTCAGAGTTCAGAAAGGGTCACTGGACTGGAAACAATAACTGATCGTTAAGAGAACAAACTTCTGTCAAAGTCATTGAAACTAGATCA
>CM065739.1:2881167-2883667 GCA_033310375.1 Conus canariensis | reverse complement strand
CCTTCTTCAACCCACCTCCATATCTCCACTGCGTCACTGCGCGTGCTCACGTGCAGACGATCGATGGCCAGTCATGTTCCATCTCTGTGGGCATAGACGTGGGTGGTCTGACAGGTTTAGGGGAACCGTCCCTCAACGATGGCCCTCTGATCCTTTGAAGTCTGACAGAAAACCTCTGATCACACGTGATGATGTCTGGAATGAACAGATCCGGACACAAGCCCCAGGGTTTTTTTTTCTGAACGAACCCTCTCTTTCCAAACCATGGAAAACAATCAGGTTTTTTTGCCGTTTTTTTTTTGCTAAATCTGTTGCAGTGCTTCTTTTTTTCTTTTTATTCTGCCTGCAGACTACGCACTGGAGAGCAGAGCGGGGCAATAATTGTGTTCATGTCTGTTTCCGTGTTTGTGGGACTGCGATATAGGAAACAACAAACACAGATGCTAACTCCTAGCTGTAGAAGTGTTCCAGCTGGATCCGATTGATACAGAACAAATATAAACATTTTAAAGCTTAACTTTCCAATTTACAAGGCGTGTCCGATGGTTAAGCTGTTTACACAACGACTTGGCCTCAACGTACCTCAAGGTATCTTTAAGTTGAAGGTTTGGATCCAGGTGGATGTAAGAAAAGACGTCCAGGTGTCATGACCTCAGCCCTGTGAAAATCTAAGGATCTGGGAACAGAAAACCTTGCATGAGGTGGCTTTTTCTCTGAAGATGTTCTTCTGTCCAGCTCTCAGCTGAGCTTTACCTTCTAATCTCGTTAATATTATGTGTTTGGCCTGAATATTGCCGTTCGATGGATTGCGAAGGTTCTGTACACAATATGAGGCACGAAGAATATGAAAAACGCACTTGCTCCACTTCAAAACCGAGATCAAGAATAGTGTATGACGTATTATGAAAAACACCAAGGGGCATTAACAGGACAGTACATCACAGAGGGAAACACGTGATAAAGACATAATACTACTCTGCAATTTGAACTGATGCTCAGGTACTAACACAATACTAACTGCAATTTGAACTGATGCTCAGGTACTAACACAATACTACCTGCAATTTGAACTGATGCTCAGGTACTAACACAATACTATACTCGCAATTTGAACTGATGCTCAGGTACTAACACAATACTACACTGCAGTTTGAACTGATGCTCAGGTACTACACAAACACATGCATTGACTGATGCTCATACTAAACAAAATGCATTGAACTGATGCTCAGGTACTAACACAATACTACACTGCAGTTTGAACTGATGCTCAGGTACTAACACAATACTACACTGCAATTTGAACTGATGCTCAGGTACTAACACAATACTACACTGCAGTTTGAACTGATGCTCAGGTACTAACACAATACTACACTGCAGTTTGAACTGATGCTCAGGTACTAACACAATACTACACTGCAGTTTGAACTGATGCTCAGGTACTAGCACAATACTACACTACAATTTGAACTGATGCTCAGGTACGAAACAATTCTCCAACACACTAAACAAGATAGATTTCCAGAGGTACGTATCACAGTTACGTTTCTTAAAATCATCCCTGAAAACATACGGTATCTTAAAGAATTCAGATATATGATTACCGCGCATACACTTGTGCGAGAAGGCGTGAGAACACAGAAACACCACACCCATACACAAACAGAACGTGCATGGCCAGAAACACGTGTTCAAGAACACAGTGTCCCTATTTTTCTAGTCGATATCACTCCCACTTTCCTTACCCGTCCCTTCACATCCCTTCCTGTCTCCCCCATCTCCCCCACCTTTTCCTGCCTGCCCTTCTTCACACATATCCTTTTCCAAACAACACCCCTCTACACACACACACACACTCACACACGCACACACACACACACACACACACACACACACACACACACACACACACACACACACACACACACATACACACACACACTCACAGCATCCCACACACACACCATACCGCACACACACACACACATCACACACACACACACACACACACACACACACACACACACACACACACACACACACACACACACACGCACACATGCGCACACATTCAATCGAACATGAACATGATGAAAGCTGGTGTAAAGTTACATGGAGGTCATTTATTTTCTAATGAAATAACGATCAACCCCCCCCCCCCACATTCCCCCCCCACCCCATCTTTTGCTGGAGTTATTATCTTTATGTCTGCAGCACTGTGAGATCCACCCATCCCCAGCCATTACTGCAGCACTGTGAGATCCACCCATCCCCAGCCATTACTGCAGCACTGTGAGATCCCCCATCCCAGCCATTACTGCAGCACTGTGAGATCCACCCCATCTACCACATGACCACCATAGCTATTCTGCAGCACTGTGAGATCCACCCATCCCCAGCCATTACTGCAGCACTGTGAGATCCGCCCATCCCCAGCCATTACTGCGCAGGCAAGCCATTACTGCAGCACTGTGAGATCCCACCCAGCTACGCAAGG
>CM065739.1:2871167-2873667 GCA_033310375.1 Conus canariensis | reverse complement strand
TGTATTTGTCTGACTTTATTCAAGTTTAAAAGGCTGTGCCAGTCTTGAATAAAAGTTACTCTGTGTTAGGTTTTCTTATGGGAGATTTTCCAAAGTCTTGAGCCAGTCCCTACACCATTAATCGATCCCTGTCCGGAAAAGACTTCCATCTCATTCTCGCCCCATCTCAATTTGCCGGTCCCCTTGCCCCCACTACCCCCCCCTGTCTGTGCTCCACCCTCTCCACCTCCACACACACCCTTCACCAGCCACCTGTCAATACAGAAGACATTAGCGCTAAGAAGCGGGCAATAACGTCATTACATGCTGACCGTCACAATCTCACTGAGCCGAGACCTGGGCAATAACGTCATTACATGCTGACCGTCACAAGCTCACTGAGCCGAGACCGAGGAGCCTGAGGGAAGGGGAGGAGCTGGGGGTTAGCTCGTTAAAACCGCTGTACGGACATAGTGACACCACACACACACACACACACACACACACACACACACACACACCTCTCTCTCTCTCTCTCTCTCTCTCTGTCTCTCACATACACACATATATACACACACATATATACACACTCCACACACACACACACACACACTAACACACACTAATACACACACAGACACACACGCACACACATACTCTTTCTACACACAAACACACACATACACACACACGCACACAAACACACACACTCTTTCTACACACACTAACACACACACACACTCTCTCTCTCTCTCTCTCTCTCTCTCTCTCTACACACACACACACTAACACACACACACACACAATACACACTCACACACACACACACACACACACACACACACACACACACACACGCACGCACACACACACACACACACACACACACACACACACACACACACACACACACACACTAACACACACACACACACACACACACACACCATTCGCATTAGGACAGAGAAAACAACATACACATCAAGAGTGAATAGCCCGGTTGATGCATGAGCCTTTCAATCTGTGAAATATTTCACATAAGACAGGAAAGAAGAGAGAAAAAAAAAGAGTGTCAGTTCGAGTTTGTGTCATCTTTAACAGATAGGTGAGAATTGAACATCAATAATGGTATGTTCAAACACTGTTCAGAGCGGAGCGCTCTTTCTTTCATTAGCGAGCACCATGTGGTTACAATCTGATCTCCTCACTTGTCCCAAGCGAGCCACGCGCACACAACAGGCACAACATGGATCCCAGGGGAATAAAGACATGCTCCCAAACAAGGTTACTGACACATGCTGACGCTCACACGAGAGCGCCCACGAGTGGGTGCGCTGTGTGTGTGTGTGTGTGTGTGTGTGTGTGTGTGTGTGTGTGTGTGTGTGTGTGTGTGTGTGCTTGAAAAACAGACAAACTGGTTTGAATTGCGTGTGTGTGTGTGTGTGTGTGTGTGTGTGTGTGTGTGTGTGTGTGTGCGCGCGTGCGTGCGTGCGTGCATGTGTGTGTATATGTGTGCGTGTGTGTGTGTGTTGTGCGTGCGTATGTACATGCGTGCATGCGTGCGTGCGTGTATGTGTGTGTATGTGTGTGTGCGTGTGCGCGTGTGTGCGTGCGTGCGTGTGTGTGCGCGCGCGCGCGCGCGCTGTGTGTGTGTGTGTGTGTGTGCATGTGCCTCTGTGTGTGTGTGTGTGTGTGTGTGTGTGTGTGTGTGTGTGTGTGTGTGTTCGTGTGCATGTGTATGTGTGTGTGTGTGTGTGTGTGTGTGTGTGTGTGTGTGTGTGTGTGTTCGTGTGCATGTGTGTGTGTGTGTGTGCGTGTGTGTGTGTGTGTGGTGTGTGTGTGTGTGTGGTGTGTGTGTGTGTGTGTGTGTATGAGACACGAAAAACAACAAAACTCGGGTCTTTGAATCCACTAGCTTTCGAATGATCCACTCAGTGACAGAAAACGCTCTTCTTCTGACTTTCTCATTAGCTATCAATCTACCCTGCATCTATCTGGAGGCTCTACCAGCCGTTGGACCCGTCCCCCCACCACTCCACCCACTCTTACCTCATCCCCCACCACTCCCGCTGTCACCCTTCTCTTTGTTCCCGTTGCCCCTCCTTCTCCTCCCCGTCCCTTCCCCCCCCCCCTTCCACGTTCTTCACCTCCTCTCTCCCGTCATCCCTCCCTCGCGTTTCGTTTCTATATATTCTCGATGGCGTATTGCCTGCTATACGGTCGTATTTTTGTGGCTAAAACGACTGTCTTGAGCAAAGTGATTCGCTCTTTGTCTTTCTTGTGTGCTAAGGAGTCACCACCATACCGGATTAGGAGAGCATGTGTACAGCAGGCAAGAGGAAAGACAGACAGACAGACAGATAGACAGACGGACATAGTCTTATGTATACATACACAATGAAAGACTAGGCTGTCCCCCCCCCCCCCCCCCCCAACCTCCTCCCCCTACTTCCCTACACCGGTTTCGATGTCGAATCTCAACTCGTCTTCAGCTCACCATTTTGTTGCGTTAAAACTTTGA
>CM065739.1:2861167-2866167 GCA_033310375.1 Conus canariensis | reverse complement strand
GGCTTGGCTTCATGGTAAAGCACCGAGTTCGAAGTCAAGCAGTATAGGTTCAAATCCTGCCGGTGGCCAACATTTGCCATTTCTGCTGCCTGTATGATGTCGTCCTGGTGGTGTCAGTGTAGTGCTAGGTCCACAGCCTTCACTGTCCCAGGACGATTTTCCCCGTCTGGTGATATCACCACGTTATCTGTGGATGTTATCCGTTCAGCTGGATAATCAACGACCCATCGCTGGTTCTACTGATGATACGTCATCAAGCTGCTCAGAGTGAATGCAAACAATGATTCTTAGCAGAAGAAGAGTTCCGCTCCGTGAGAGAATTCCATGACATCGTAAATCAAAGATGATGATGGTTCTCCCCCATGTGAGACACTGATATGGGACACTGATATGAGACACTGATATGGGACACTAATATGAGACACTGATATGAGACACTGATATGAGACAATGAATAAGACACTGATATGAGACAATGATATTAGACACTGATATGAGACAATGATAATGAGACAATGATATAGACACTGATATGGACAATGATATGGGACAATGATATGGGACACTGATATGAGACACTGAATGAGACACTGATAGGAGACACTGATATGAGACACTGATATGGATACTGATATGAGACACTGATATGAGACACTGATATGAGACACTGATATGGACACTGATATGAGACACTGATATGGGACACTGATATGAGACACTGATATGAGACACTGTACCAATTCTGAACGCCTGGTGCACAGACTGTGGCTGCAGTGTTGTACCATCCTAAGCTGATGCACAGACTGTTGGTTGCAGTGTTGTACAGTCCTGACGGCTGGTGACAGACTGTGTGTTGGTTGCAGTGTGTACCAGTCCTGAACGCCTGTGCACAGACTTGTGGTTGCTGCAGTGTTGTACCAATCCTGAACGTTCTGGTCACAGACTTGTTGTTCTGGCTTCAGTGTGACCAATCCTGAACGACTGTGACAGACTTGTTTGTGGCTGCATGTCTACAGTCCGAACGGCTGTGCAAGACTATTGCTGCAGCGTTGATATGAAGCGAAGACAACATGACAGCAGAAGGTGGATGACCAACGTGCGTGCTTGTCTTCCATGTCGTCACGGATTCAGACCAGTCTGAGCATTTAGTTCTAAGAGTACTTCGTCTGGCATGACTGATAGACAGCCGTGACCATTACATGCGTCTGACCATTAGATCGAAAACTTCCTCCCTTCTCCACCCTAGGTGTGGTGTGTGTGTGTGTGTGTGTGTGTGTGTGTGTGTGTGGCGTGTGCGCGGCGCGTGTCTCTGTGTGTGTGAGTGTGTGTGTGTGTGTGCGTGCGTGTGATGCTGCGTGCGTGCGTGCGTGGTGGTGTCGTGCGTGCGTGTGTGTGTGTGTGTTGTGGTGTGGTGTGTGTGTGTTGTGGTGTGTGTGCGTGATTTTTGTGAACTTTTGTTTTTCTATTTATTTTTTTCTCGACTTAGTGAAAAGTGCTTCACACTCAGCGTGTTGAGCATATTCATAAGCTTGCGCGCGCGCGTTCAGATATGCACAACACACACTCACACACACACACACACACACACACACCACACACACACACAAGATGAGAAAAGAGGGGAGAGTGAGAGAGAGAGTGAAGACGCATTACACACGGTCGATGTAAAAAACGTCGATTAAGTGCATGAAAGCGATTGAATCACTCTCAAAGATTGCACGTCTGCATTTCCAGACTGACGCATAGAAGGAGATGTTTGCATCGATAATGTAGAAAATGTTCATACTTGATGCTGCACATGGTCACTCGATCGATCTGTCATTACTATTGTACGATTACAATTATCTATATGTACTTCGTCTGCATGACGTGATAATGCAGGAACATGGCATATGCTGTGAGGTTAATTCTTTTATCACTTGATTATGGGGAGATGTGGGGGGTGTTGCTGTAGCGGGCGTGTCAATGTTTGTTTGGGACTGGAATGTGCTGGGCAAGTATGCCTGGTGAGTGTGTGTTTGATTTGTTGCTCGTGGAATTGTGATGATGGGTGTTTTTTGGTGTTTTGTTGTCATTATGTGGGATTGATATGTTTCTATTATCTTTTTTTGGACTGCGATTAGTGCAGTTTTCATCAGGTTGTGAGCAATGTATTGATTTAATTGGGAGGGGAGAGATGGAAAAAAGATGATGCAAGTATGATATTGAGGAGAATGAAATGAGAGAGAGGTGATGCAATGTATGAGTATTTGGGAGGGGAGAGATGGGAATGAGAGAGAGGGTGATGCAATGATTGATATATATTGGGAGGGGGAGAGATGGAAATGAGAGAGAGGTGATTGCAATTATTGATTTAATTGGGAGGGGTAAGATGGGAAATGATAGATGGTGATGCAATGGTATTGATTTATTTGGGAGGGAGAGATGGAAATGATAGACAGGTGATGCAATGTATTGATTTTATTTGGGAGGGGAGAGATGGGAAATGGGAAGAGTGTGATGCATGTATTGATTTATTTGGATGGGGAGAATGGGAAATGAGAGAGGTGATGCAATGTATTGATTTTTTTGGAGAGGGAGCGATGTAATGTTTGAGAAGTGATGATCAATGTATTGATTTATTTGGGAGGGGGAGAGATGGGAAATGAGAGAGAGGTGATGCAATGTATTGATTTATTTGGGAGGGGGAGAGATGGGAAATGAGAGAGAGGTGATGCAATGTATTGATTTATTTGGGAGGGGAGAGATGGGAAATGAGAGAGAGGTGATGCAATGTATTGATTTATTTGGGAGGGGGAGAGATGGGAAATGAGAGAGAGGTGATGCAATGTATTGATTTATTTGGGAGGGGAGAGAGTGGAAATGAGAGAGAGGTGATGCAATGTATTGATTTATTTGGGAGGGGGAGAGATGGGAAATGAGAGAGAGGTGATGCAATGTATTGATTTATTTGGGAGGGGGAGAGATGGGAAATGAGAGAGAGGTGATGCAATGTATTGATTTATTTGGGAGGGGGAGAGATGGGAAATGAGAGAGAGGTGATGCAATGTATGATTTATTTGGGAGGGGGAGAGATGGGAAATGAGAGAGAGGTGATGCAATGTATTGATTTATTTGGGAGGGGGAGAGATGGGAAATGAGAGAGAGGTGATGCAATGTATTGATTTATTTGGGAGGGGGAGAGATGGGAAATGAGAGAGAGGTGATGCATGATGATTTATTGGGGAATAATGAAGTGATGCTGTATGATTTATTTGGGAGGGGGAGAGATGGGAAATGAGAGAGAGGTGATGCAATGTATTGATTTATTTGGGAGGGGAGAGATGGGAAATGAGAGAGAGGTGATGCAATGTATTGATTTATTTGGGAGGGGGAGAGATGGGAATGAGAGAGAGGTGATGCAATGTATTGATTTATTTGGGAGGGGGAGAGATGGGAAATGAGAGAGAGGTGATGCAATGTATTGATTTATTTGGGAGGGGGAGAGATGGGAAATGAGAGAGAGGTGATGCAATGTATTGATTTATTTGGAGGGGGAGAGATGGGAAATGAGAGAGAGGTGATGCAATGTATTGATTTATTTGGGAGGGGGAGAGATGGGAAATGAGAGAGAGGTGATGCAATGTATTGATTTATTTGGGAGGGGGAGAGATGGGAAATGAGAGAGAGGTGATGCAATGTATTGATTTATTTGGGAGGGGGAGAGATGGGAAATGAGAGAGAGGTGATGCAATGTATTGATTTATTTGGGAGGGGAGAGAATGGGAAATGAGAGAGAGGTGATGCAATGTATTGATTTATTTGGGAGGGGGAGAGATGGGAAATGAGAGAGAGGTGATGCAATGTATTGATTTATTTGGGAGGGGGAGAGATGGGAAATGAGAGAGAGGTGATGCAATGTATTGATTTATTTGGGAGGGGGAGAGATGGGAAATGAGAGAGAGGTGATGCAATGTATTGATTTATTTGGGAGGGGGAGAGATGGGAAATGAGAGAGAGGTGATGCAATGTATTGATTTATTTGGGAGGGGGAGAGATGGGAAATGAGAGAGAGGTGATGCAATGTATTGATTTATTTGGGAGGGGGAGAGATGGGAAATGAGAGAGAGGTGATGCAATGTATTGATTTATTTGGGAGGGGGAGAGATGGGAAATGAGAGAGAGGTGATGCAATGTATTGATTTATTTGGGGAGAGGGTGAGAGATGGGTGAAATGAAGAGAGGGATGGTGATGCAATGTATTGATTTATTTGGGAGGGGGAGAGAGGATGGAAAGGAAGAGATGAAAGAGAGGGAGAGGTGAGATGCAATGTAATTATGATTTATTTGGGAGGGGGAGAGATGGGAAATGAGAGAGAGGTGATGCAATGTATTGATTTATTTGGGAGGGGGAGAGATGGAAATGAGGAGAAGGGATGAATGATAAAGGAGGAGGGGGGGTGGGGAGGTGATGTATGATTGATTATTTGGGAGGGGAGAGATGGGAAATGAAGAGAGGTGATGGACGGGATGTAGGAGGGGGGGGGGGGGGGGGGAGGGAGGGGAAGAGGGTCTAGTGATAACCCAAACTGATTTTTTCAACGGTCTTCGCTATCTATATCCTGCTTCATTTCACCTCTCTCTCTCTCTCTCTGTCTCTGTCTGCTGTCTGTCTGTCTGTCTCTCTCTCTCTCTGGCTCTGTTCTCTTCTCTGTCTCTGTCTCTCTGTCTCTGTCTCTTCTCTGTCTCTTCTTGTCTCTCTCTGTCTCTCTCTTTCTTGCTATCTTTTCTTGAAATTCTGAGACTCACTTTAAGTTCATCGCCCATCTGTTATGCTGAACAATCCGGGCCAGTGCACATGCACCTGGTGAATGGAACGTTAAGGGAGGAGCATGAGGCGGGAGAAGGGGGGGGGGGGGGGAGGATGCATTTAACCATTGTCTCTTACACCAAAATACCATCGTTCCTTGTCTGCACCCTGTTATCAATCAAACTTTTCACATACCTCATACAGAACATTA
>CM065739.1:2846167-2848667 GCA_033310375.1 Conus canariensis | reverse complement strand
AGACAGTCAATGTCTGGATCATCATCCTGGCGTGCTCTTCAAATAAAATATTTGTCATCCTAGCTCTACTTCTTTGACCCATAAACTGAGGAAAGGTAACTCTACTTGCTACGGAAAGACAGGCGTTATCTTCTGATTTTCTCTTTCTTCTTTTTTTTTTCTTTTAGAAAAGGTCTATTACTTGCGGTTAGATACCGCTTTCATACCTCTTGGGAATTTTAAGATTATATTTCATTTCATTTTAAAAATCATATTTCATTTCATTTTGAAATTATATTTCATTTCATTTACATATTATTTCATATCATTTACACATTTGTTTAATTTGGTTTCTTTGTTACATCTAAATGCTTTCCATCATTTTTTTCCTTAAAACTAGAATCGACATTTCAAGTGGCGTCAATCGCTAACCGGACAGTGTGTATAATTCCAGCACACAGTTGCTAATGGACAGTGTGTATAATTCCAGCACACAGTTTTTAATGGACAGTGTGTATAATTCCAGCACACAGTTGCCAATGGAAAGTGTGTATAATTCCACCACACAGTTGCTAATGGACAGTGTGTATAATTCCACCACACAGTTGCTAATGGACAGTGTGTATAATTCCACCACACAGTTGCTAATTACGACGTAAAAGCTGTGAACTGAAAAAAAAAGTATAAAAGAGATTCCAGAACACACCATAATAATAACAAAAAGAAAACCGATGTTAGCCGAACACCAGTGGTAAAAATTAGGGTCTGCAGAGTTGACTGAAATACTTTTATACAAAAAAACAAGATGCAAAGCATATAAACGTACTCCCAGTTTATCCTGAATACGCGTGAGATATTCCATAAAGAGGAAAAACCGTCTTGGGCTGGTGTAACCGTTAGTAATGGCTATTCTGGCAAACATCGGCTATCGTCTGTGACCTAAAATGAACATACTTACAAATTTTCAGAAAGATCGGCCAAGAACTTTCTGAGATTTTCCATAAAGAAGAAAACCATTATGGGCCGTTAGTAACGGCTATAACGGTAAACTTAAACATCGGGCATCATCCGTGACACATAATGAACATATCTACAAATTTTCAGAAATATCGGCCACGTACTTTCTGAGATATTCCATAAAGAAGAAAAACCGTTACAGGCCGTTACAGCCGTTAGTAACGGCTATAACGGTAAACTAAAACATCGGGCATCATCCGTAACCCATAATGAAGATACCTGCTAATTTTCGAAAAGATCGGCCAAGTACTTTCGGAGATATTCCATAAAGAAGAAAAGCGTTACGGGCCGTTACAGCCGTTAGTAACGGCTATAACGGTAAACTAAAACATCGGGCATTATCCGTAACCCATAGTGAACATACCTGCTAATGTTCACAAAGATCGGCCAAGTACTTTCTGAGATATTCCATAAAGAAAAAAAAAACAAAACATTACAGGCCGTTACAGCCGTTAGTAATGCTATAATGGTAAACTAAAACATCAGGCATCATCCTTGATCCATAATGAACATACCTGCTAATTTTCACAAAGATCGGCCAAGTACTTTCGGAGATATTCCATGAAGAAAAACAATCGTTACAGGCCGTTACAGCCGTTAGTAACGGCTATAACGGTAAACTAAAACATCGGGCATTATTCGTGACCCATAATGAACATACCTGCTAATGTTCACAAAGATCGGCCAAGTACTTTCTGAGATATTCCATGAAGAAGAAAAAACGTTACAGGCCGTTACAGCCGTTAGTAACAGTATAACGGTAAACTAAAACATCGGACATTATTTGTGACCCATAATGAACTTACCTACAAATTTTCAGAAAGATCGGCCAAGTGCTTTCTGAGATATTCTATAAAGAAGAAAAACCGTTACAGGCCGTTACAGCCGCTAGTAACGGCTATAACGGGGTAAACTAAAACATCGGGCATCATTCCTGACCCATAATGAACATACCTGCTAATTTTCACAAAGATCGGCCAAGTACTTTCTGAGATATTCCATAAAGAAGAAAAAGTGTTACAGGCCGTTACAGCCGTTAGTAACGGATGTAACGGTAAACTAAAACATCGAGCATCATCCGTGACCTATAATGAACATACCTACAAATTTTCAGAAAGATCGGCCAAGTGCTTTCTGAGATATTCTATAAAGAAGAAAAAGCGTTAAGGCCGTTACAGCCGTTAGTAACGGCTGTAACGGTAAACTAAAACATCAGGCATTATTCGCGACCCATAATGAACATACCTACAAATTTTCTGAAAGATCGGCCTAGTACTTTTTGAGATATTCTATAAAGAAGAAAAACCGTTACAGGCTGTTACAGCCGCTAGTAACGGCTATAACGGGGTAAACTAAAACATCGGGCATCATCCGAGACCTATAATGAACATACCTGCTAATTTTCACAAAGATCGGCCAAGTACTTTCTGAGATATTCCATAAAGAAGAAAAAGCGTTACAGGCCGTTACAGCCGTTAGTAACGGCTGTAACGGTAAACTAAAA
>CM065739.1:2841167-2843667 GCA_033310375.1 Conus canariensis | reverse complement strand
GGGGTCAAGACACAAATACATTAATTCATTTGTCCTCAGCTTTAGTTAGATCTAAATTGTCGTATGCACAAGAGGTTTTCTTTAGTGCTCCAAAATATCTATTGAAAAAACTGCGGAGCATAGATTGTAAAGCATATAGAATAGCCCTTGGCGTTCCATTTCATGGTTCCATCATAGGATCTTACCATGAAGCAGGTGTTTTGCCTCTTGATGATCAGCGAAAATTAGCCTGTGCTAAATACATTTTAAGATGCTCTACCATTCAAAATTCAAACCAAATGGAACTTGAAATTAGGTCCGATATTCATTTTCCTAAGCGTGCAAAACGTATCCGATCTAATAAAACTATTCTTACATTTTCTTCTAAACTATTGACAAAATTAAACACTAATCAAAAGAAATTAGCTGTGCGTTTTCCAATAAGTCCCATCCCAACCTGGGAGCTTTCTAAGGCAAAGTTTGATTATAACTATACACAATTGTCCAAGTTTGATAACATCAATGTTCTTGCATATGAAGCTAGATCCCATATGAATGATTTTTATCCCAATCATCTAAAAATCTTCACTGATGGTTCTTTATTAGACAATCAGGCAGGCTGTGGTTTTGTCATCCCCACTTTAAAAATTGAGAAATCTTTTTACCTTGGTAAGGACTTCTCCATTTTCACAGCTGAATTAATAGCAGTTTTAATGGCTATTCAGTATGTCATTGATACACCATTCAATTTCTATGGTGCACTCTTTTGTGTAGACTCTAAATCAGTTCTCCAAGCTTTAGAATCAACAAATCCGAAAAACCGGGCTGAAGTCATCACAGAAATTAAAATACTTATTCATGTTCTTATATCAAGGGGTATCGCAGTTGATTTTTGTTGGATCCCATCTCATTGTTCAATATCTGGAAATGAATGGGCTGATCGTACAGCTCGTGCAGGTGCAAAAAAGTCTTTTAAATCCAAGGATATTCCCATTCTTTTAAGTTTACAAGAGGGTTACTCTTTATTACAAAAAGCTTCTTTTGAAAATTTTGAAAAGATATATAAAGACTACATGCTTCCCAAAGTACATAAGCCTAATTCTTCAATAAAGTGTTGTTTAAAACGCTCGATCACAAAATTTTTCAAAACAGAATTCATTAATAAATTATACATTTTATCAAAAAAATGTCAATAAACACCCAAAACACCGCAAAAAAATTGTTTCACTGTTTTACAGACTTAGGTTAAACGCTTTCAAAACAAAGTTAATAAAAAACGCCCAATGTGTATGTGGGGCTGTTGATAGTTGTACAACAACACATATTTTGTACTTTTGTCCTTATTTTGAATCAGCTCTATCAAAATTCAGAAAAGATGAATCTAAATGCATTTTCCAAGAACCTGTATTTCTTTTGAACTTTGTTCAGAACTTAATGATAAGTCCAGTCGGCTCGTTTTTATGATTTCTGCGTATTTTAGACTGTTTTGTTTTGACTGTTGCAGTTTGATTTGTTAATGTTGATTTTTGCTAAGGATTGTTCTTATGTCGTATTTCCACTAATATTTAACACACACACACAGGCACACACACGCGCGCGCACACACACACACATGCACACACACACACACACAAGCAAGCACGCATGCATACTACACACTCATACACATATACAAGTAAACACTCACTTCCTGTCTAATATCGCTTTAAAGTGAAAAGACGTTAAATCGAAGAACAACAACAACACACACACAGACACACACGCGCGCGCGCGCGCGCGCGCGCTCTCTCTCTCTCTCTCTGTTCTCTCTGTCTCTGTTTGTCTGTCTGTCCGTCTGTCTGTCTCTGGATTTGTGTGGATTTGTCCACTGTTAAAGCAAACATTTGTTGTTCTTTTGACCACACTCGGTGAAAGCTATACAGATCGATACTGTCACAGAATGGGGAGGATCGGTGAAAGCTACATAGATCGATACCGTCACAGAATGGGGATTGGCGGCACTGAGGGCAGTCTGCCGTGTTGTGTGCTTTGCCTCTTCTCCCAGGATTTCTTTATTTACATTCATTTTACGCCCCTGCTTTGGTCTGTTTCTCTTCGGAGAACTCATGGAGCGCTTTCCACGCAGCAGCGTCCCTGTTCTTGTAGAACGTTTTAATGCTAGAAATTACCTTTCTGTCTTGAAACGTCGATGTTTCCAGCTTGTATTGCTGTCTTCTTTCTCCGAGACACATTGTCTACATTTGTTTTAATGAAATGGTTGTAGCAATTGAAGGATGTTTGAATTTCTGGAGTTGTAATAGTGTAGTTCAATTGGTTCTTGTCGAGCGGTACCCAATCTGGGATTTGAGAATCTAAGCATCACTAGACTGCGGCTGAAAATAGACGATCCATGGTTGGTCCATTTGTGGCAAGACGTAGTGACTCCAAGTATCTTTCGCTGCGTATTTGTGTGATTTGTGTTTTTATATGTAATAAACAATTGATGTTCATTAGTACTTCGAACTGTTCACAACGACTTTGC
>CM065739.1:2808667-2836167 GCA_033310375.1 Conus canariensis | reverse complement strand
CACAGACCAAGCATGAACCACTCATCGCCAAAAGCTGTCACAGATCTATGCATACATTGCTACCTACACATATGCACAGACCAAGCATGAACCACTCATCGCCAAAAGCTGTCACAGATCTATGCATACATTGCTACCTACACATATACACAGACCAAGCATGAACCACTCATCGCCAAAAGCTGTCACAGATCTATGCATACATTGCTACCTACACATATACACAGACCAAGCATGAACCACTCATCGCCAAAAGCTGTCACAGATCTATGCATACATTGCTACCTACACATATACACAGACCAAGCATGAACCACTCATCGCCAAAAGCTGTCACAGATCTATGCATACATTGCTACCTACACATATACACAGACCAAGCATGAACCACTCATCGCCAAAAGCTGTCACAGATCTATGCATACATTGCTACCTACACATATACATAGACCAAGCATGAACCACTCATCGCCAAAAGCTGTCACAGATCTATGCATACATTGCTACCTACACATATACACAGACCAAGCATGAACCACTCATCGCCAAAAGCTGTCACAGATCTATGCATACATTGCTACCTACACATATACACAGACCAAGCATGAACCACTCATCGCCAAAAGCTGTCACAGATCTATGCATACATTGCTACCTACACATATACACAGACCAAGCATGAACCACTCATCGCCAAAAGCTGTCACAGATCTATGCATACATTGCTACCTACACATATACACAGACCAAGCATGAACCACTCATCGCCAAAAGCTGTCACAGATCTATGCATACATTGCTACCTACACATATACACAGACCAAGCATGAACCACTCATCGCCAAAAGCTGTCACAGATCTATGCATACATTGCTACCTACACATATACACAGACCAAGCATGAACCACTCATCGCCAAAAGCTGTCACAGATCTATGCATACATTGCTACCTACACATATACATAGACCAAGCATGAACCACTCATCGCCAAAAGCTGTCACAGATCTATGCATACATTGCTACCTACACATATACACAGACCAAGTATGAACCACTCATCGCCAAAAGCTGTCACAGATCTATGCATACATTGCTACCTACACATATACACAGACCAAGCATGAACCACTCATCGCCAAAAGCTGTCACAGATCTATGCATACATTGCTACCTACACATATACATAGACCAAGCATGAACCACTCATCGCCAAAAGCTGTCACAGATCTATGCATACATTGCTACCTACACATATACACAGACCAAGCATGAACCACTCATCGCCAAAAGCTGTCACAGATCTATGCATACATTGCTACCTACACATATACACAGACCAAGCATGAACCACTCATCGCCAAAAGCTGTCACAGATCTATGCATACATTGCTACCTACACATATACACAGACCAAGCATGAACCACTCATCGCCAAAGCTGTCACAGATCTATGCATACATTGCTACCTACACATATACACAGACCAAGCATGAACCACTCATCGCCAAAAGCGTGTCACCCACAAATGGGGTGCCCTGACCCCTAACAGTTAGGTCTCCCACCAGATGAAATGCTTCATCTTCACTGCTGCCTCTCTCCACACAGTTCATCCCTCTCCTCCTCATCCAGTTTCTCCACCAAGCCAGGCCCATGACATCATGTCCTGTCGGTTTTCTGGTAGCTTTTTTTTCCCCCTTTTTTCTTCTTTTTTCTTCTTTCTTTTTTCTTTTTACGGCTAGAGCGGCACACAACTCGAAAAAGCCTTACCCTGGTTCGATCATTCTTCCCATAACATCCGGGGTCTTTTCTGTGAACAGCTTTCTGGTCAAAGAGCACGAGCCGCACCTTCCATATTGCGTTGCTCTGCACGTGACAGGTAGTGACGTATCTCAATGGCGTCCTGGTCCCGATCCCTGTAGAGGCGGCTAAGCCAGGCTGAATCGTCTTTTTTCGCATTCCACTCAGATGAGAAGAGAGAGAGAGAGAGAGAGAGAGAGAGAGAGAGAGAGAGAGAGAGAAGCGGAAGAGGACGCGGAAGTTTATTCAGTATAGGCCATAGCCCCGTCTGAAGGGATTACAATACCTTGACAATACACTGTTTAATTAAACAATGAAAAATCAGTCAATTATATAACGTAACATGACGAGAGAGAGAGAGAGAGAGAGAGAGAGAGAGAGAGAGAGAGAGGAGAGAGAGAGAGAGAGAAGAGCCTCTGGTATATTGTTGCACACAATGTTATCTACACACATGCGTAGAATGAAGTTGCTCTTAACCATCAAACGCTTGTCGTCTACAAAGGGGGTTGGGGTGGGGGGAGGGGTCCTGGGAGGTGGTGACATTCACGAGAAAGAAAATCCTCCATTCCTGCCCTCCTGCTCCTCTCCCGTCCTCACCCCTCCCTTCCCTTCACCCTCCTGGTTTCCCATCAAGCCCAAGCCTATGACGTCATATCCTCCTCAGGGTTGTCGTGGGCCGCGCAGTCTCTTTTTTTTTTTTTTTTTTTTTTTTTTTTTAGTGTGTGTCCACAGTCCCAGAAAGCATTACCCTGTTCCAGGCCTCGTCTTTCTTCCCCGTGCATCCGGGATCTTTTCAGTCAATTGCATTTCGGTCCAAAGAGCGCGAGCCGCTCCTTTTCCATATTGCGTTACTCTGCACGTGACAGGTAGTGACGTATCTCGTTGGCATCCTGGTTCTGATTCCTGTAGAGACGGCTCAGCCGGGCTGAGTCTTCTTGTTTCGCTTTCTGCTCTGACTTTTAATAGATGACTTTTTTTTTTTACACTTTCTTTCTGTCTCTTCTTTAAGTTCTTTCGTTTAGTCTCTCGGCCATTTGATTCTCTGTCTGTCTGTCTGTCTGTCTGTCTGTATAGACTGAACAAGCATGCAAATCAACTGTCTGCCTAAGGTCACGTGGCACCACGTATTTCCTGTTTGGATGTGGAAAGCTTTGCAATGCTCTTGGGCATTTGATTCTGCTAAAAGCACCCGGGATCATTTCCCTAAGTAGCTTCATTTGAAGACGTGATAGTGCGAGCCCGCATTTTAGATGGCGTAACTCTGCACGTGACAGGTAGTAATGTGTCTCATTTGCATACAGCCCCTAGTGGCCTAAAGCCAGGCCCAATCATATTGTTAGCTATTTTGTCTGATGTTTTGTCGCCTAAGTCGTGATTTTTAAAAATTTTTATTTATTTATTTATTTTTTTTGGTATTTCTTTCCTCGTCTTTCTGCTTCTGTTCTCTCACAAACTTTCAAACGTGTGTTTCTTCTCCCTGTTCTACGTAGGAGAATGAAAGAGAGCGGCTTTCACACACACACACACACACACACACACACACACACACACACACACACACACACACACACATGCGCGCGCGCACGCGCGTGAACCTGCACATGCACATACACATGCACACGCACACGCTCACCCAAACACACGCTATGGTTTTGTGTCGATTTGCCCATTGTTAATATACACAGTTACTGTTCTCTTGTTCACAGTTCGTGAACGCTGTATAGAACGAGGATGTCACAGAATGGATCGTGGTGGCAGACGGTGTGGTCCGGTGTACAATGCACTTTGCGTTGTCTCCCTTGATTCCTTTATTTCCGATGATTGTAAACTCGCTTTCGGAGTCCACTTCTCTGTTGAGGATTCAGGGAGCACTTTTTTTTTTTCTTTTTTTTTTTTTACTTTTGTGGCATTACTGCTTTGGGACAAACGTGAAAGAAAAATTGTTATACCGCCGAACGAAAGATACAAATTATAAGACAAACACGACGCGTTTCGACCTTCTTGGTCTTCTTTAGGCAAGACAAACAACATTGAACACAATGACTACGAAGAACGAACAATCACTTATCTCGTCATGTTGGACGCCAAATGAATGTGGAATCGGAACACCTTTGCATCGGAAATAGCAGGGGGTCGGAATAGCTCAGTTAGTAGGGCGCCGGACTCGTGATCCTGAGGTTACGGATTCGAATTTCGGTACAGGGGGATTTTTTTCCCTCGGAGTTAACATTGATTCTGACTCCATTCCCCATACAGTCCTTCGAATGAGACTATAAAGCGAGGTTCCGTGTGTGAACGCACGCACAACACCTTGCACACACGTAGAATCCCATCACCAACTTTCGGAAGAGAAGGCCAGTTTGGCCGTTGGTATGGATGACACGTTACACATAGCATGCACCTTCCCCGAAGTTGGAGTATGTCTGCCTTAATGGCTGCATAAAAAACGGTCATTATACACGAAAGTGTCAGAATCTTCAACTCGATGAAGGATGACACTCAAAGAAAGAAGCATTGCCGTCTTGTTACTCGCCTCTTTCAAGCTGACATTTCTAGGGTCTCTTGCAGTCTTCCGAGTCCGAGTTTTGTTTCCATGTGATTCCAAAGTAAAGGCTGCAACGAGTAGGAAAAGCTTGAATTTGTTGGTGTTTTAAAACTTCTACGCTGGGAGTCTTTGTAGAGTACAGCAAGGCCAAGAACTGAGAAGCTGAGCGTGACCAGAGAAGAACTTTTCAAACTTTGCTTTCACTGAAGGTAGATATATCAGGGTATGTCTCTCTGTGTCTGATGGTAAAAGACTTGAGGGTAGATTCCTCTGTGACAGAACTTAGAGATCAACGGGTAGGTCCCTGTATGACTGAAGGAACAGACTGCAATATAGGTCCCATCTGGCAGAGGTTTAGCAGTTTCTTCTTAGTTCTGTGGTAATCCCTGTTCAGGGTCAAACATCCAGGTTGTACGCTCTGAATTCAGTGCCTCCTGTCAAAATTATGTAGGTGTAAAAGGAGAAGGGTGTTTTGGTAAATGATACATTGTTACAGGAACAATTCATCTGGATTCACGTTTGACTGTGGTATTAAGGTAGTGTGTGGACAGCAATTTAGCAACGCATACAGACACACAAGTATCTGACTGCCTTTGAGCTTGATACTCAAATTCTGGCTGTAAGCACCGGAAAGTGCCAGCTTAATCAGTCTGCTGCTGCTCTCTTTTCCCCTGTTTGCACACTATCTATCATTTCATTCTTTTTCCCTGTTTGCACACTATCTATCATTTCATTCTTTTTCCCTGTTTGCACACTATCATTTCATTCTTTTTCCCTGTTTGCACACTATCTATCATTTCATTCTTTTTCCCTGTTTGCACACTATCTATCATTTCATTCTTTTTCCCCTGTTTGCACACTGTCTATCATTTCATTCCTTTTCCCTGTTTGCACACTGTCTATCATTTCATTATTTTTCCCTGTTTGCACACTATCATTTCATTCTTTTTCCCCTGTTTGCACACTATCTATAATTTCATTCCTTTTCCCTGTTTGCACACTGTCTATCATTTCATTCTTTTTCCCTGTTTGCACACTATCATTTCATTCTTTTTCCCCTGTTTGCACACTATCTATCATTTCATTCCTTTTCCCTGTTTGCACACTGTCTATCATTTCATTCTTTTTTCCCTGTTTGCACACTGTCTGTCATTTCATTCTTTTCCCCTGTTTGCACACTGTCTATCATTTTATTCTTTTCCCCCTGTTTGCACACTATCTATCATTTCATTCTTTTCCCCCTGTTTGCACACTGTCTATCATTTCATTCTTTTTCCCCTGTTTGCACACTATCTATCATTTCATTCTTTTCCCCCTGTTTGCACACTGTCTATCATTTCATTCTTTTTCCCCTGTTTGCACACTATCTATCATTTCATTCTTTTCCCCCTGTTTGCACACTGTCTATCATTTCATTCTTTTCCCCCTGTTTGATACACTGTCTGTCATTTCATTCTTTTCCCCCTGTTTGCACACTGTCTATCATTTCATTCTTTTCCCCTGTTTGCACACTGTCTATCATTTTATTCTTTTCCCCCTGTTTGCACACTGTCTATCATTTCATTCTTTTTCCCTGTTTGCACACTATCTATCATTTTATTCTTTTCCCCCTGTTTGCACACTGTCTGTCATTTCATTCTTTTCCCCCTGTTTGCACACTGTCTATCAATTCATTCTTTTCCCCCTGTTTGCACACTATCTATCATTTCATTCTTTCCCCCCTGTTTGCACACTATCTATCATTTTATTCTTTTCCCCTGTTTGCACACTGTCTATCATTTTATTCTTTTCCCCCTGTTTGCACACTATCTATCATTTTATTAGCCAGTTGTATTTGGGGAGAAAATGAAATGATTAAGACCGGAAGTTCTCCTGAACAAATATGGAGCCTGCACAGCAATATCTGGCTTTGGTTTTCATGGTCTGCCTGTTGGATTGTTGTGTTATACATTTGTTGATATTCTTGTCCTTTTGTCAAGGCTTGTGGAAGTTGTGCAGCTTTTGTCTGGTGCTGTTACTCTGGTATGATATTCATCGTCAGCTGAACTAGAAACCATTCATTTATGTATTCATTCATTGTGGAGCCTTTAGCTCGTTTAGTTCGGTCCTTATTTCAGCTGTAAAGTGTGCGTGTTGATTGTGGAGCCTTTAGTTCGTGACAGTTTTGTTCTGTCCTTATTTCAGCTGTAAAGTGTGCGTGTTGATTGTGGCGCCTTTGGTTCGTGACAGTTTTGTCTGTCCTATTTCAGCTGTAAGTGTGCGTGTGATTGTGGACCTTTAGTTCGTGACAGTTTTGTTCTGTCCTTATTTCAGCTGTAAGTGTGCGTGTTGATTGTGGCGCCTTTAGTTCGTGACTTTTTTGTTCTGTTCTTATTTCAGCGGTGAAGTGCGCGTGTCTATGATGCCCACGCATTCGCCTTCTGCTGTTTACCATAACATCCCTTTTGTCTTGACATGCCGCACAATACTCAGCAATTGTCATTTGCATTTTGAGAGACAGTTTCTCCCCGTCCTAGAATCTTCGCAATTTTATTCATAACACCTCTCTCTCTCTCTCTCTCTCTCTCTCTCTCTCTCTCTCTCTCTCTCTCTCTCTCCACGTATCTGAGACGTTCTTTCCATTGGCTATCTGGCGAGCAGACAACGAACCAGAAAGGGGCCAAAGAAAAGAGAAGAAGCAACGTTTCCCTTGACGCAGACAGAGCTGGAAGCGATTGGTCTGTCGTCTTCGTTTTTGTCACCAAACGAAAGAAAATCACGTTTCATTATCTTTTTTTCAAACGGACCGTTCATGATTTTTCCATATAACTTCACGAGAGAGAGAGAGAGAGAGAGAGAGAGAGAGAGAGAGAAGAGAGAGAGAGAGAGAGAGAGAGAGAGAGCGGGGTTTCAGCATACTCCAGATTCCAAATCAGGGTTGAAACGTGGAGGCCGACTCGAAACGGAAGTCCCCCCCCCCACCCCTCACCCCTTCTTCCCTCCAATCCTCCCCACCCCCCAGCCCCACTCTCCTGTACCCCCGTCTCTCTTCTCTTCTCCAGAAGTATGGCTAGGGCTCAGATGTGAGATGGCATATCAAAAACCGCGTAATATTCTGATTTGAAGCTGCTGAAAAGTTCGTTGTATTGAAATCTCAGCGCACTGTCCTCTTTCAGAGCACTTATAAACTCTGATTATCTAATAATTTATTTTTTTGTAAGTTCGTTTCAATCTTAGGGTTCTTTTTAATGAATCAAGGTCGACCTCACGCCGCCATTTTCTCATTTCCGCACCGCGCATGCTCAGGAGCTGGAAGGGTTGCCATGTTTTCTTACTGTTAACATCAAAAGATGCCTAAACTGTTTCGGAGTTTTAATGACGATTGTGAAATGAGGACACAGAAATATTACGAGCTGCGCAGAAAGAGACGGTGGTGGTGGTGGTGGTGGTGGTGAGAGAGAGAGAGAGAGAGAGAGAGAGAGAGAGAGAGAGAGAGAGAGAGAGAGAGAGACAGACAGACAGAGAGAGAGAGACAGACAGACAGACAGACAGACAGACAGACAGACAGTACACTTTCGGTTGCATTTTTGTTTGTTAGTTGGTTTTGTTTATTTTTTTCCATTTTTTTCTCCTTTTTCCTACGTAAAAATTATCAGCCGAGTACATTTTTCTCCTTGTTTTTTGTTGCTTGTTTTCTTTTTGCCTGTTTAGTTGCTATCGCAGAGTCTGAAGGAAAAAGTGTCTTCTAACATGTGCTTTAGCAAGCAGGCTATACCGACACCTCTTGCTGCTTCCTCGTTTATTACACACCCATGTTTACTTCTTTATTTGAAAGTGGCTGGAAAGTGAGGTGGGGGGTGGGGGACGGGGGGGTGGGGGTGTTAGTCTTACATATGCATTCTAGTCAGCATTCCGCATGTGCCACTCGGCCAACGTTCGTGATCTGTCAATATTCTTTCAGTATTCTTTGTTGTTTTTTAATTTTGTGTATTTTCTGAATAATGCGTGGGTTATATGACCATACTCCAGATAGCCATTGCAAACTATGTTCATACGGATACATGCAGGGATATGTTTATGTGCATGTGAACACGCGCGCGCGCGCACGCACACACACACACACACACACACACACACACACACACACACATACACACACACACACACACACGCACACACACACACAACATATGCCTGCGCGCTCGCGCGCGCGCTCGCACACACACACACACACACACACACACACACACACACACACACACACACACACACACACACACACACACACACGTACAGATGTACATACACGTATGAACAGACAGGTGCAAGATCGTACACACACACACACACACACACACACACACACACACACACACACACACACACACACACACGCACACACACACACACACACGTACAAATATACATACACACGCACGTGCGCAGATATAGCTTTGTCCGCACGCAGTGACGTCTCATTGATACAGTGGACCCTGGTGTACTTGACCGGTTTGATTTGGTTGATTTTCTTAAAGTTGACCACAACGTTGTTACCCTGGATGTTGAAATTACACATTCAGTTGACATCAAAATGACCTCAGCATGATTCATCCATTGGGGTATGGCTGTCGCAATGAATACATGGCTTATAGGATGGTTAATCACTTTATGGTAAAAAAAAAATATATATATATATAATTTTCCCATAGCCTGTTGGCTGTAGTAGGGATAATGAACCGTCAGAGGTTCGTCGAGGGTACGGCATGAGAGAAGACGTCGCGCATCCTTCTTCTTCCGCGGCTTTTAACCTGCCCTGAATTGAGTCAGGTACCTATGTACAGCTGAGTGGACAGTAGGGGGTTTGAAGCTGAAAACTTCCGGCCCAAAATTATTCGAACTCACGACCGTCATCTCCGAAGGCAGATGCCATTGCTTCGTGAACGACACATCAAAAACAGGGTTAACCTAATTTGCCCATGGCTAGTGCATAAATCCAGGGTTAACCTAATGCTTTGTCCATTCCTTTGTCCATTGTTTCATTGACAAAGCAGTGAATACAGTGTATAGCAAGATAGTTTGTCCTTTGTTTCATGGACAAGGCATTGAATGGTGCATTGTTAATGTCATGTTTTGTCGCCTATTCGGATGGTGCATGGTTAATATGTGATGATTTGTCCGCGCTATGGATAGTGCAATGTGGAAACAATGGTTTATACACTATGTGGATCGTGCACTCTTATTATGTGATGTTTTGTACACAATGTGGGTGGTATGTTATCGACATGTGAAGATTTGTATACAGTGTGGATGGCGCATGGTTGATATGTGATGGTGTGTAAAAAAAAAACCACACACGATAGTACAGGGTGACAGTGTGATGATTTGTACACTACATTCATCAGCATGAATTCCAGCTTTGTTAGATGTGAACAGCGGGAAAAATCGTGAAGCATATTCATTTAGCTCGCACGCACACTCTTTCAAGTAAACACACACACACACACCACACACACACACACACACACACACACACACACACAACACACACACACGTCCCATTTCTTTGATGCTCTTTTATTTCCCAGTAATACTCCGAGACACACAGACCCATCTCATTGAGGTTTTATTCCCCCTCAACCCTTTCCTCTCTCAATATCATCTCCCCACGAAAAACAAACAAACAAACAAAAAAACTCAACCAACCAATTAAACATTCCCACCCTAAAATCGTACTCCAGCCAGCCTGCTGTACAAGGAATCACGAGCTACACCCAGCGACTACAGGTCCACTTTGGGCCGCAGTTCATTTCACGTCGACAATAGACCAGCCGACTGCAACAGGACCATTTCAGGCCTGCCGCCTCCATTCTGGACAAACGGTCAAGGGTGACATTAAGATAAAACTGGTGGATCAGGGTCGATTGTCAGGCGAGCACCTGTGCGGAGTTCAGCTGTCGATGGCTGTCGGCTGACAGACAGCTTGAGGTGCGGGGTCAACGCTGGGAGGGTGGCTGACAGACAGCTTGAGGTGCGGGGTCAACGCTGGGAGGGTGGCTGACAGACAGCTTAAGGTGAAGGGTCAACGCTGGGAGGGTGGCTGACAGACAGCTTAAGATGAAGGGTCAACGTTGGGAGGGTGGCTGACAGCTTAAGGTGAAGGGTCAACGCTGGGAGGGTGGCTGACAGACAGCTTGAGGTGAAGGGTCAACGTTGGGAGGGTGGCTGACAGCTTAAGGTGAAGGGTCAACGCTGGGAGGGTGGCTGACAGACAGCTTAAGGTGAAGGGTCAACGTGGGAGGGTGGCTGACAGACAGCTTCAGGTGAAGGGTCAATGCTGGGAGGGTGGCTGACAGACAGCTTAAGGTGCGAGGTCAACGCTGGGAGGGTGGCTGACAGACAGCTTAAGGGCGGGGTAAGCGCTGGGTGTGGGGGTGGGGTGGGGGCGGTGGTGGTTGCGGACAGACAGAAAGCTTAAGGCGCGGGGTCAGCGCCGGAAGGGTCCAGGCACCTCACGGAGGACCAGCACCATCCATGTCAGAGCGACGCTGACCCCAGTCCATGGCATGGGAAGACAACTGCAGGGTGAGGAACACGGGCACAGCATGACTTCCGGTGCCAGACACTCCCCCACGACCCAGACAACGATCAGAAAATGGCGAGAGACCAAATCCGTGGGACAAGATGCAAGGAGTACCTTGCGCATCCATGAAGTGCAGTAAGCCAAGTCCACATGTAGTCCCCCCCCCCTCCCCACTCCCTCCAACGCCCTCCCTCCACCCCAACCCATTCACGGCCTTTCCTTCACCCAACCACAATGCCAGTACAGTTACTGTTAAGTCCACACTCTTCAGTTTCTGAGAATTAAATGTAGGTCACTTGAGTTTGTGCTGCAGTTGAATAGTCTTCAGACATACATGCCCTTTGTCTTTGTTACGCTTGCTGAGGCAAAGACGGAAGGAGTGGACAAAGTTAGTGACCCCCCTCCCCCCCTCCCTCCCTCCCCCTCCTGAATCGTAAAGAAACCACACACGTACATTCAGTTTTCACCCCAGCACAGCTCCGTCAGTTTCACTTTCACTGGGGCCCAGTCTATCACACCGGGCCTTCAAAGTTCCTTCCCTTGAAATGTGACACAGCTGACCACATAGGGCTTTCAGAGTTCCTTCCCTTGAAATCTGGCACAACCAATCACACGACCTTTCGGAGTGCCTTCCCTTGAAATGTAACCCAGCCAATCACACGACCTTTCGGAGTGCCTTCCCTTGAATTGTAACCCAACCAATCACACGACCTTTCGGAGTGCCTTCCCTTGAAATGTAACCCAGCCAATCACACGACCTTTCGGAGTGCCTTCCCTTGAATTGTAACCCAACCAATCACACGACCTTTCGGAGTGCCTTCCCTTGAATTGTAACCCAACCAATCACACGACCTTTCGGAGTGCCTTCCCTTGAATTGTAACCCAACCAATCACACGACCTTTCGGAGTGCCTTCCCTTGAATTGTAACCCAACCAATCACACGACCTTTCGGAGTGCTTCCCTTGAATTGTACCAACCAATCACCGACCTTTCGGAGTGCCTTCCCTTGAAATGTAACCCAACCAATCACACGACCTTTCGGAGTTGCTTCCCTTGAATTGTAGCCCAACCAATCACACGACCTTTGAAGTTTCTTCCCTTGAAGTGTGACCCAACCAATCACAAGATCTTTCGGAGTTCCTTCCCTTGAAATGTGGCCCAACCAATCACGCGACCTTTCGGAGTGCCTTCCCTTGAAATGTGACCCGACCGACCAGACAGGATCTTTCCGAGTTCTGTCCCTTGAAATTTCGCCGCAAAGGGCCTTCACAGTTCTGTTGACTTGATTCATGACCCAGGCGCCCAGACCTGGCCTTCAGAGATCTGTGCCTTGACACGTATCCCAGCCCCCACCCGATTCCTTCACAATGCTGTGGCTTGACCGCTGTTGGTCCGCTCACAGAGCGGGGGAGGCGGACTGTGGCTTGACCACTGTTGGTCTGCTCACAGAGCGGGGGAGGCGGACTGTGGCTTGACCACTGTTGGTCCACTCACAGAGCGGGGCAGGCGGACTGTGCCTTGACCACTGTTGGTCCGCTCACAGAGCGGGGCAGGCGGACTGTGCCTTGACCACTGTTGGTCCGCTCACAGAGCGGGGCAGGCGGACTGTGGCTTGACCACTGTTGGTCCGCTCACAGAGCGGGGGAGGCGGACTGTGGCTTGACCACTGTTGGTCCGCTCACAGAGCGGGGCAGGCGGACTGTGCCTTGACCACTGTTGGTCCTAACAGACGGGCAGGCGGGACTGGGGCTTGCCACTGTTGGTCCGCTACAGGCGGGGCAGGTGGACTGTGCCTTGCCCACTGTTGGTCAACTCACAGAGCGGGGCAGGCGGACTGTGGCTTGACCACTGTTGGTCCGCTCACAGAGCGGGGCAGGTGGACTGTGCCTTGACCACGTTGGTCCACTCACAGAGCGGGGCAGGCGGACTGTGCCTTGACCACTGTTGGTCCGCTCACAGAGCGGGCAGGCAGACTGTGGCTTGACCACTGTTGGTCCGCTCACAGAGCGGGGCAGGCGGACTGAACTCGGGTCCAGACATTTGGCGAGGATCCAATCCAATCAGCTGCTGGGCTCAAAACATGCCATCAGTTCAGCATGTAGATGGACCTTCACATGGGTAGTGCAGTCTACGTTTTGGCAATGTGGAACAAGAAACATGTGCAGCATACTGCAGCCATCTGTTGCTGTTACCACCATCCACTCCTCATACACGACACGACAGACAGACAGACACACACACACACACACACACACACACACACGCACGCGCGCACGCACACGCACGCACGCACGCACGCACGCACACATACATGTGCGCACGTACACACATACACACTCTCTGTCTCTCTCACCTCTATTCTCCCTACCCGAACTCCGGTCTTTTCTTTTCTCTCTCTTTTTTTTTCAATAAACGTTTACATGTACGAAACGAGATGCCGTGGCTCGTGGAAACATAGCCACAGACCACACCACAGACCAGCACAGTGGGGAAGGAGTGTAAATCAAGTCATAACCATTGAAAACGACACCCACGACTTTTGCTACGCAGACCGCGCACGACACGGACTTCCGTCAGGGAGACCAGAGGACACGGCCGCGGCCTCACTACCCCCATGGTTAGTGGACATTCTGATGACCACCGGGAGACCGGTCCATCATTACTGGCTCCTTCACCCTGCCCAGTAGCGGACCCCAGGGTTAATGACGTACCATCGTCACGGACCTTGGCAGAGTGACCGATCGTCTGTTACTGGTCAGACCATCCATCAACGCAGACAGCAGCGTGTGTCTGTCTCAGCGTCACGGGAGTGCACTTGGCCCCGGTGGTCAGACAACCCACATCAACAGCAAAGGTCGAGGGTTCGAGCCTCCTGAAATGCACGTGGGTTGGTTTTTCTTGTGTCGTTTGCTATCCTTACCCTATTCCTAACATCTCTTTGTTTCCCCACCCCTTCCTCAAACCATGTAGATGGCGATCTTTTGTAAACGTAAAAGAAAAGGCAATCAACCATACAATGAAAGGAAAGGATGGAGCGAGGGTGGGGATAGGAGCATACAAAGGTAAAATTCGATGGCAGGAAGGAAAAAACTCATCTACCATAGTTATTGTACGATTCCTAGTCTTACTCTCTACAGCAGAATTTGGTCTGAAACTAGCAATGGACATAACGGCCAGAAGTCACAAGCCACTCAACTGGTACACCTTCACTTCCGGTCAACGTCATAACCCTCTCGCTGACCCAGCCTTCGCAGTCTTACCGCACTATAACCCCCCCCCCCCACACACACACACACACACACACACCCCTCCCCTCGCCTCCCACCACACCCAAGCTCTCCTTCCTCCCTCCACCCTCCCCCACAACACCATGGCCCCTCAATACTACACTACACACTGATCTTACTTATGGCCGTTCTATTGGCACACCTTCACTTCCGTGCACATCGTAATCCTATCTCTGACGTAAACCGGTTAGAGCACCATCATCCTGTCTCTGACGTTAACCAGTGCACAGCGCCATCATCCTCTCTGTGACGTAAACCGGTTAACAGCGCCATCATCCTCTCTCTGACGTAAACCGGTTAACAGCACCATCATCCTGTCTCTGACGTTAACCAGTGCACAGCGCCATCATCCTCTCTCTGACGTAAACCGGTTAACAGCGCCTATCCCTCTCTGACGTAAACCGGTTACACACCATCATCTGTCTCTGACGTTAACCAGTGCACAGCGCCATCATCCTCTCTCTGACGTAAACCGGTTAACAGCGGCGTGATCCCAAATCGCATCTCCAATTCTATCTTCCGCATACCCCCCCCCCCCAACTTCTCCTCCCTCACACACACACACACACACACACACACACACACACACACACACACACACACACACACCACACAGGGATCTGATGCTTGACCTCCACGTTAACAACGTGTCCCTTTGCAGATGGTGAACACGCCTTAAGTGTCATTCTGCTACCCGAGTATCGCGTGCACCCTCAAAGGTGAGGGGGGGGGGGGGGAGGAAGGGGAGATGGGGAGAGGAAGGGGGCAGCCATCGCCCCTTTCGAGCGCAACTTTCTGCGCGCTGGAGAAGAGAGAGAGAGAGAGAGAGAGAGAGAGAGAGAGAGAGGGGGGGGGGGAGCAGAGTATGAGACAATACATAAAGTGTGTGAAGGGCATGTCCTGAAACACCATGCAGACTTGGTGTCTGTTGGCGGCGCCTCCCAGTGAGCAGACATGGCAGAATCAACCATCTTCATGACTTCACTCCACTGAGCAGACACGGCAGAATCAACCATCTTCATGACTTCAGTCCACTGAGCAGACACGGCAGAATCAACCATCTTCATGACTTCAGTCCACTGAGCAGACACGGCAGAAACAACCATCTTCATGGCTTCAGTCCACTGAGCAGACACAGCAGAATCAACCATCTTCACGACTTCAGCCCACTGAACAGACAGCAGAATCAACCATCTTCATGACTTCAGCCCACTGAGCACACACAGCAGAATCAACCATCTTCATGACTTCAGCCCACTGAGCACACACAGCAGAATCAACCATCTTCATGACTTCAGCCCACTGACACACACAGCAGAATCAACCATCTTCATGACTTCAGTCCACTGAGCACACACAGCAGAATCAACCATCTTCATGACTTCAGCCCACTGAGCACACACAGCAGAATCAACCATCTTCATGACTTCAGCCCACTGAGCACACACAGCAGAATCAACCATCTTCATGACTTCAGCCCACTGAGCACACACAGCAGAATCAACCATCTTCATGACTTCAGCCCACTGAGCACACACAGCAGAATCAACCATCTTCATGACTTCAGCCCACTGAGCACACACAGCAGAATCAACCATCTTCATGACTTCAGCCCACTGAGCACACACAGCAGAATCAACCATCTTCATGACTTCAGCCCACTGAGCACACACAGCAGAATCAACCATCTTCATGACTTCAGTCCACTGAGCAGACACGGCAGAATCAACCATCTTCATGACTTCAGTCCACTGAGCACACACAGCAGAATCAACCATCTTCATGACTTCAGCCCACTGAGCACACACAGCAGAATCAACCATCTTCATGACTTCAGCCCACTGAGCACACACAGCAGAATCAACCATCTTCATGACTTCAGCCCACTGAGCACACACAGCAGAATCAACCATCTTCATGACTTCAGCCCACTGAGCACACACAGCAGAATCAACCATCTTCATGACTTCAGCCCACTGAGCACACACAGAAGAATCAACCATCTTCATGACTTCAGCCCACTGAGCACACACAGCAGAATCAACCATCTTCATGACTTCAGCCCACTGAGCACACACAGCAGAATCAACCATCTTCATGACTTCAGTCCACTGAGCAGACACAGCAGAATCAACCATCTTCATGACTTCAGCCCACTGAGCACACACAGCAGAATCAACCATCTTCATGGCTTCTGTCCAGCCAACTGCATGGACTCATTTGAGCGCTGCCACGATGCAGGAGAAGAAAAACCTCTTTTGGCAAAAGAGTCGTAATGATAACAGCAACAGCAATAACAACAGCAACATCAAATTCAATAACAATAACAACAACAACATCAACAACGACAATAAGTATAATGATAGTAGTAATACTACTACTAATGATAAGAATAATCAAAATGATGATGATGATGATAATAATAATGATGATGATAATAACAACAATAATTATTATATGTAATGATACCCTCACCTCCACCCCCACAAAAAGAAAAAAACTAACAAACAAACAAACAAAAAAAACCCAAACAATTTACACATTAGATACATTGAAAAACAAAAAACCCAATCTACTGACATCTATAAAGCCGTCAAAAATCGGTCTTGGTTAAGAGACCATCCCCATCCCACTTAATTCATCGTTCCTAGATTAAATAAAGAAGAAACAGCAAAACATTAATGATGAACCTAATGTTAATGCCACACAGAAGACCATGAACAGGACCAAACAGAACAAACAGCAAAACATTAATGATGAACCTAACGTTAATGCCACACAGAAGACCATGAACAGGACCAAACAGAACAAACAGCAAAACATTAATGATGAACCTAACGTTAATGCCACACAGAAGACCATGAGCAAGACCACACAGAACAAACAGTAATGATCAACCTCACGTTAATGCCACACAGAAGACCATGAGCAGGACCACACAGAAAAAAACAGTAAAACAGTAATGATGAACCTAACGTTACTGTCACACAGAAGACCATGAACAGGACCAAACAGAACAAACAGCAAAACATTAATGATGAACCTAACGTTAATGCCACACAGAAGACCATGAGCAAGACCAACAGAACAAACAGTAATGATCAACCTCACGTTAATGCCACACAGAAGACCATGAGCAGGACCACACAGAAAAAAACAGTAAAACAGTAATGATGAACCTAACGTTACTGTCACACAGAAGACCATGAACAGGACCAAACAGAACAAACAGCAAAACATTAATGATGAACCTAACGTTAATGCCACACAGAAGACCATGAACAGGTCCAAACAGAACAAACAGCAAAACATTAATGATGAACCTAACGTTAATGCCACACAGAAGACCATGAACAGGACCAAACAGAACAAACAGTAAAACATTAACGATGAACCTAACGTTAATGCCACACAGAAGACCATGAACAGGACCAAACAGAACAAACAGTAAAACGTTCATGATGAACCTAACGTTAATGCCACACAGAAGACCATGAGCGGGACCACACAGAAGACCATGAGCAGGACCACACAGAAGACCATGAGCAGGACCACACAGAAGACCATGAGCAGGACCACACAGAACAAACAGTAAAACATTAATGATGAACCTAACGTTAATGCCACACAGAAGATCATGAACAGGACCACACAGAAGACCATGAACAGGACCACACAGAACAAACAGTAAAACATTAATAATGAACCTAACGTTAATGCCACACAGACGACCATGAACAGGACCACACAGAAGACCATGAACAGGACCACACAGAAGACCATGAACAGGATCACACAGACGACCATGAACAGGACCACACAGAACAAACAGTAAAACATTAATGATGAACCTAGCGTTAATGCCACACAGAAGACCATGAACAGGACTACACAGAAGACCATGAACAGGACCACACAGAACAAACAGTAAAACATTAATAATGAACCTAACGTTAATGCCACACAGACGACCATGAACAGGACCACACAGAAGACCATGAACAGGACCACACAGAAGACCATGAACACGACCACACGGAACAAACAGTAATGATGAACCTAACGTTAATGCCACACAGAAGACCATGAACAGGACCACACAGAAGAACATGAACAGGACCAAACAGAACAAACAGTAATGATGAACCTAACGTTAATGCCACACAGAAGACCATGAGCAGGACCACACAGAAGACCATGAGCAGGACCACACAGAACAAACAGTAATGATGAACCTCACGTTAATGCCACACAGAAGACCATGAGCAGGACCACACAGAAAAATACAGTAAAACAGTAATGATGAACCTAACGTTACAGTCACACAGAAGACCATGAACAGGACCACACAGAACAAACAGTAAAACAGTAATGATGAACCTAACGTTAATGCCACACAGAAGACCATGAACAGGATCACACAGAAGACCATGGACAGGATCACCCAGAAGACCATGAACAGGACCACAAAGAAGACCATGAACAGGACCACACGGAACAAACAGTAATGATGAACCTAACGTCAGCCACACAGAAACATGACAGGACAACAGAACAAACAGTAATGATGAACCTAACGTAATGCCACACAGAAGACCATGAACAGGATCACAAGAAACAAACATGGAGAACCCAAGTCAATGCACACAGAAGACCATGAACAGGACCACAAAGAAGACCATGAACAGGGCCACACAGAAGACCAATGATGAACCTACGACCACAAAGAAGACCATGAACAGGACCACACAGAACAAACAGTAATGATGAACCTAACGTCAATGCCACACAGAAGACCATGAACAGGACCACAAGAGACCATGAACATGATAGAACCTAACACGAACGAATGCCAGAACAGACAACCACAGACAACAGTAATAAGAAACCTAAGTCATGACCACACAGAAGACCATGAACAGGACCACACAGAAGACCATGAACAGGACCACACAGAACAAACAGTAATGATGAACCTAACGTCAATGCCACACAGAAGACCATGAACAGGACCACACAGGGAAGACCATGAACAGAGAGACCGCAACACAGAAGACCATGAACAGGACCACACAGAGACCAATGGAACCAGAACCACACAGAAGACCATGAACAGGACCACACAGAAACCATGACAACAAAGAGAAAAACAAATGTAGACGTCATGAATGCCACATCGAGACCAACAGGACACACAAATCATGAAACAACAACAAAACATAACAAACCACAGTGACAACATGGCAGCTTTACGCATGACATCTCACGACATGAAATAAGTTGCGACAAGGAGGCGACATTACCTGGATTTTTTGACTCACACGACATCGAAAAAACAGAAAACAAACAAACAAAACAAAATACAAATGTAAGCACTCGACACACGAAGAAAAACCAGAAGGGTTAGGCCAATAGGATTTTTTCGAAAGCACTAATGATAGAACACCAGAAAATATAAACTGCATAATCATATAAAAATTGCCACCACAGATGACAAGACAAAAATGTATGGATATTTTCAGAACAACACAACACCAGGATGAAATGGTGCAGCATTTGTGATGAGATGACAAGATCGAAGAAGAACGAACAAAACTATAAAAGCAAGTAAAGAAAATGACAGAATGAAGAACGCAACGATAATTTTTTTTTTTTTTTTTTTTTATGCAGGAAACTAAAATTGAAACCATCATCTTTAACTTGAAGAAAAAAAATAACGTGCAAGGGGGAAAAAAGAAAAAAAAAAAACACTTTCTCGAACAAAGACAGAAGAACGGCCAGAAAGACAAAAACAAACAAACAAGCAAAAAAAGAAAAAGAAAAACAAAACAAAACCCAAAACAACAACAAGAGCAAAAGGACTACAGCGAGTGAAAATAAAACGTATCTAAACAGCAGTTGATCATGGGCAGTACGTGCGTTCTGACGCAGGACGAAACCAGAAAGGCCTCGGGAAAGAACAGACCTCCAGCAAGGCCAACCAGATCCTGAGACCCCCTGTGAGTCAGGCATGGGTGAAAACCACATTATCACACGCCAGCGGAAGTACAGTCATGCTCGGGAGCGGACCGACAGAGTGATTTCCCTTGTACATCTTTCAAGCAACAGGACATCCTGGAAACTGTAATGTTTATATGACCACAAAGCTTGGATATTGCATGGGGGAAAAAGTGTTACTTTATATGAAAGTATATTCACTCGCAAACAGGAACTTGGCCTTGTTCATATACAGCAGAACACTTGTAACCATCCTGTTCAACGGATCCTGATCAACAGATCCTGTGCCCACTGCTAGATCCGGATACGTCGCACAGATCTCCCCCCCCCCCCCCCCCCACACACACACACACACACACAAAGAAAAAATCTGGCTTCATCCTAGGCCCCACTCTGTCCACCATGTTTCCTTCAAACCGCTTCAGCCCTTTAAGCGTAATTTCGTCGACAGACACACCAATCCACCAACATTGCAGGTGGAAAATGGAACTTAAGGGAGGTAAGTTATTCAACACACCGCTTCAGCTCATTACGTGATAAGCGGTCGTCTGCCATGTCCCCTGACAAGGGCCCGTCACTCGGTCAGCCACCCTCGCGTGCGCCCTAAGTCGTGACGTAAGCACCCTGATTTACCGCCGTGGGTCTTGATCAATGTGTATTATTATTATTATCGCCCCTGCCCTCACCGTCACCCCCCAGGGCCACTCCCATCATCATCATCATCATCATCATCGTCATCATCACCAGCGACGTGGCGTGTTGCAGACTCATCACAGACAAGGACGGGGAGGTGCTGATGGGTGTACAGCGGCTTGGAGCTGCGCCGTACACCGCGTGGACTTCCTTCCCACCTGTCTCTCGTTCGTTGGACCTATTCTGTCTTTATGAAACACTTTTTCCCCCCTTTAGGTCGGGAAAAAAGACAATAATGGAGGAAAGAAGAGAGAGAGAGAGGGGGGGAGGGAGGGAGAGGGGAGGAGGAGGAGGAGGAGGAGAGAGAGGGGTAGAGAAAGAAAGAGAGAGAGAGAGACAGACAGACAGGCAGACAGACAGACAGACAGAGAGAGAGAGAGAGAGAGAGAGAGAGAGAGAGAAACAGAGACAGACAGACACATACAGACTGAGACAGGACAAAGAGACAAACAGACAGATAGACAGAAAGAAAGACAGTGGAAGAGGCGAGAGCCGAAGGGGGAGGGGGAAGGAGGGAGGGTGAGAGAGAGAGACAGAGAGGGAGAAAGGTGTGGAGGGAAAAGAGAGAGAGAGAGAGAGAGAGAGAGAGAGAGAGAGAGAGAGAGAGAGAGGGAGGGGAGGGGAGGGAGAGAGAGTGATGGGGACAGAAAAAGTTAGCAGCAAGAGACAGAAGCACACAACAGCATCGAGGGGTCATTCTTTACCAGTAAATATCCAACTCCTGATGACAACACAATCATCATTAACAACTCTCGCCGCCTCCCTCCAGTCTAGTGCTACCATCAACAACTAATCGGTCTCCACGTTCACGATACCACACACTACCACACACTCATAAAGCCGATAGTTTTTTCCTTGAAATCGCAAGGCTACTTTTTTTTTTTTTTACCATGAACAAGTCAGGCATCACAGCTGAAAAGAAATACAAAACTCTCAACAACAGCAACAGCATAAAACAACAACAACAACAAAAAATGCTCAACAGGTGAAAACACCAACTCTAGGTCGGATTTCTCTCCATCTTTACATACAGCTTCCCGTTTGCCTTCATCTGTGCGGCAAACATGACCATTCCATCCACACAGCCAGAGGTTAGGACTCATTTTCACCTGATTGGTATGAAAGTGGAATGCGCCAATACCAGAAGTGGGCAAAATTATACACGTGATACCGATTCATATCCGAAAAAAAAACCCACGAATTTGTGAATACCTGGATAGTTTCACATCTGTTCCGTTATCTTGTAGGGTTTTTTTTTTTTTTTTTTTTCTTTTATATTCTGTGACCAGGAAATGCATTTGCGTCTCTTATTTGTTAACTTCTTAGCATGGAATTACGTTATGCTAGTTACATGGGAACCACGTTTCCTAGAAACACACACACACACACACACACACACACACACACACACACACACACACACACACACCAACACCACACACCAAACACCGCAATAATTAATATCTAATATCCATTTCATGTCTCCTTCTTTCGAGAGAAGCAACAATCATCGGCATAAAAATTGTCCATCTCTATCATACATAATTGGGAACGGGAATCTTTATGGACCATGTTCAAATATTCATACAGCCCTGACTCGCTCAGAATTAACAGGGCAACAGAGTTACCTCTGCACCGCCTGAACAGAGCCAGAAGAGCTGTGCATACCGAGTATGTAGCGATTCCCATCACGCACGTGACTATTGTTCCTGTTGGCAATCCCCCCCCCCCCCCCCCCCCAAGGACTGTTCATGCGTTTTCAATACATTAATCCGAATAAGTGCTCGAAGAATCAACTTCTTGTTTCAATTTTCTTAATTATAAATACATTTTCGTTCTATCTCCCGCTCCGTCTTCCGAAGATCCAGTCTGGTTTTAAGTTAAAGAGGACTCTTCGATGTCACCCAACGTTCCTGTATTTGGGCGGTCAAACTGCACTTGCCTGTTGAGCATATCTGTGTGTTTGCAATGACTGAATATCAAACCAGGATTGGTCAAAGCTGGACGTTTATTAGACCCTTGGCTCAACATCTATTTGTCGAAGATAATCGCTTTGTACACAATCTTTTGATATTTCTCGACATCCTGCTCCTAAGTGAAACATGTCAACCCCTACCAACGCTCACACTCATGCGTGCAGGCATGTAAAGCCCTACCAACGCTCACAGGCATGCGTGCAGGTATGTAAAGCCCTACCAAAGCTCGCACGCATGCGTGCAGGTGCACACACACACACTCTGGGTGTGATTCAACATTGGAACTGTTTTCTCTCATAATGGTTACATCCAATACAAAATAAGATTTTTTCAGATGGTACAGCACAGGGCCGGTATGGGGCAAAGAGATCACTGAGCAACACAGGGTTGACACGCTTGTGATCCATCCCCCACCTTCTCTCTCTCTCTCTCTCTCTCTCTCTCTCTCTCTCTCTCTCTCTCTCTTTCCCCCCATCCCCATCCTAACCCTCCCCATCTCACTTGGGAACGGAGCTCTTCCACTGACCCAAATCAAAATTTTTTTTTTGTAAAGCAAAAACACTGTGGGATGCATTTTCCATGAATTTCAATCTAATACAGTTGTTTGTTACCTTTCTGGAATTGAGATGCGTTTTTTCTTCAATTGCTGAGGATGTAAGGAACGAAAGGACGTTAAAAGCGTTGCCCCCCATCCCCCTAGCAGACTTCCCATTTGACACTCCCCAAAAGACCTTTCTCCACACCTCCCCTCCCTAGCATTAATCCATTATGTAAATTCTAACTGATTGGTCAAGCCATCCAGTCACCAGCACTCAAAATCCAAACTCACACGGCGGACATGTGGACTCTTCAGTCATCACTTCAGTTGGCAGCATTCATAGCCTCACATCCAAACGCGCCCCCTCAACATCAGCCACATGAACCCATCTTCAACTTAGCGCTATTTTCAACATATTGAAGCTGTTGCCAATGTTTATCACTTGACACAACACAAGCTGCCAGTCCCTGTTATACTGATCTATCAATACAAACGAAGCTTCACCATCTCCAGCATGTTTGCGCCGCATCAACAATCTAAATCGCGTCACAGTGGAGAAAATACTGAGCGGCCATTTTGATTATCGTTTACTCTGCACACCGTTTGTAACTTCCGCTACCACTTGGACGTAACGGCATCCCTCACATGACTGAAAATACAGTTTGTCTCTCTTAGCGGATGTGGTGTGGCGTACATAGACTAGCCAGCACGCAGCGACACCATTTTGATGAAAGTGAAACTGAAACTTCTTTCCCCACAAGGAACTGAACCATCCAATAACAAACGAAGGGAAAAACCCCTAAAGCTTCACCAAAAGAGAAAGCCATTTGGGCCGGTGAGCCAACCTACTTCTGTTCCGAGCATTCCAATACTTCTGTCTCGGCGACTCCTCTCAGTATTTGCATTGTCTGTGTGTGTGTGTCCTTCGTTCCTTCCTGTTAGATGACCGTTGTAAAAGCTCCCCAACCCCCTTACTCCCTTACTTCAACCCCCCCCCCCCTCAAACACACACACACACACACACACACACACCACACACACACACACACACACACACACGCAGATTTATAGCTGAATCTAAAGACATATTTCCTTTTGAGGGAACACATTTCGTACCCCGATGATGCCCCCTTCGACTGTTAACCTTTTAAACTCTGCCCTGCCAACCATGGATTTCATCCAAACAGTGTAATTCACCATACCCTTTATTCCCGTTCACACGGTCTCTGAATAAACATGCATATTCACATGCCTGCCTCTAGTGTCGATCTGACGTCACCATTCTAGTTTCTTTTTTTTTAATGCCGGTATATTTCGTTAGGCACCTCAGAATAAACAAAGACACGTTCTACCCAAACGACAGTCGTTCCTCACCCAAAATGGAGACTCTGGTAGACTTTCATTTCACCTTTGAAAAGTAAGGAACGGATTGAGGTCAGTCTTTTCTCTCGCTGAAACCAACGACCTTCTCACGCAGTGAGGCTGGAGTTTAAGAGCAAGCAGATACCCGTTTGTCGACCTACAGTTATGACTGATCTAAGCGCTTTTCGCCAAACTGGGCCATTCAGTGGGAATTTGGAATCTCTGTGTGATGCTCGAGATTACTCCTAAATGAAGTTGACACAGCACATGTGACGGCTAGTCCATCCCTCATTAGTGTACAGATCTGAATTGATGAGCTGTTCCGTTTTTAGTGAGACGTCACGCACAGTTAATACTCTCTACACTGTAGAACTAGTCTGTTTTTCAGGGAGACGTCACGCACAGTTTATACTCTACACTGTACAACGGATCGTTTTTCAGGGAGACGTCACGTACGCTTAATACTCTCTACACTGTAGAACGGGTCTGTTTTCAGGGAGACGTCACGTACACTTAATACTCTCTACACTGTAGAACCGGTCTGTTTTCAGGGAGACGTCACGTACACTTAATACTCTCTACACTGTAGAACTGGTCTGTTTTCAGGGAGACGTCACGTACACTTAATACTCTCTACACTGTAGAACTGGTCTGTTTTCAGGGAGACGTCACGTACAGTTCATACTCTCTACACTGTAGAACTGGTCTGCTTTCAGGGAGACGTCACGAACACTTAATACTCTACACTGTAGAACTGGTCCGTTTTCAGGAAGACGTCACGTATCCTTAATACTCTCTACACTGTAGAACTAATCTTTTTTCAGGGAGACGTCACGCACAGTTAATACTCTCTGCACTGTAGAACTAATCTATTTTTCAAGGAGACGTCACGCACACTTCATACTTTACTCTGTAGACTGGTCCGTTTTCAGCGAGGCGTCACGTACACTTAATATTCTCTACACTGTAGAACTGGTCCGTTTTCAGGGAGGCGTCACGCACAGTTAACACTCTCTACACTGTAGAACTGGTCCGTTTTCAGGGAGGCGTCACGCACAGTTCAAACTCTACACTGTCAAACTGGAGCGTTTTCAACAGATCGATCGTCAATACCACAGTAACAGATCGATCGTCAATACCACAGCAGATTCACCCAAATCTGTTGAGCGTGGTCCGCTTTCAATCAGACGTCGCGCACAGTGGATGCACTATTCAGTGATGAGCAAGGTCCGTGTTCAGATACAGTCATCCACAGCTGGTGAGCCGCCCCCTGTTGAACATGCCTCCTCCTTCATGGGTCGTCCACCTCAGTGGATACCCTCTCCACTGTCAAGTCATGGCCCGCTGTGGGGTCGTGTCTGCCAGTGAAGCACCACTTCCCCCAGGTTCCGTCCTGGCAGTGAACCAGCAGGCGTGGCTCACGTGTTCACTAGAATAGTCTGGCGCTGTTGTCTTCTTTGGATCGACCGCAACCTTTGCGCTGTTTTCTATTTTCAGTCCGTGCGAGTTTTGTTTGTTTGTTCGTTCGTTCGTTCGTTCGTTTGTTTTGTTTGTTTGTTTCCATTCCGGTTGCAGATAGAATGCGTTCACGATGCGAATGATGAAGTGACACAGGCTCACAGCGTCATTCACGTTTCGTCTTCTCAGCGAGTTCACAAATCACACCCTCCAAAACGAAACCTCGGCTCGGCAAGCCATCGACTGGCGCACGTTCCAAGCAGGCATGGAAAACATGGCGGGCTTTGCTTCTAGTCTTCTCTGTTCGCTTCTAAGTCTCACGGGGATGGGCAAATCCGCCTGCTTTGAGGGGGCCGGGCACCTTGTGTGTCTGAATTGGGGGGGAGGGTGGGGGAGGGGGTGGAAGGAGGGGGGGAGCCTCACTTTCTTGCCTGACAACCTAACGGTGGGGGGGGGGGGGGGGGGGGTGCAGACGCTGACGCTACCTACGGAAGGGGGCGACGGGTTCGTCTGTTTCCTTAAGCTTGTCTATCCAAGCGGACAGGATCTGTTGTTCTATAGCGTGGGACCCGCAGAGGGGAACACAGACGGCTGAATCTCCTCCTGGGTGTGTGTGCCCGCCCCTTCCCCGGGCTGTGGCTGCGGACAGGACACTGTTTCTAGGAACCTGACGCCTCTCTACGAGCCAGCAACGATCCCTCCCAACCTCCACTGTCTAGGCTGTCTGTACGCTGTCTCTTCTGTCCCTCCATTGTCTAGGCTGTCTGTACGCTGTCCCTCCATTGTCTAGGCTGTCTATACGCTGTCCCTTCTGTCCCTCCATTGTCTAGGCTGTCTATACGCTGTCCCTGCACTGTCTAGGCTGTCTATACGCTGTCCCTCCATTGTCTAGGCTGTCTATACGCTGTCCATGCACTGTCTAGGCTGTCTATACGCTGTCCCTCCATTGTCTAGGCTGTCTATACACTGTCCCTACACTGTCTAGGCTGTCTATATGCTGTCCCTGCACTGTCTAGGCTGTCTATACGCTGTCCCTGCACTGTCTAGGCTGTCTATACACTGTCCCTGCACTGTCTAGGCTGTCTATACGCTGTCCCTACACTGTCTAGGCTGTCTATACACTGTCCCTGCACTGTCTAGGCTGTCTATACACTGTCCCTTCTGTCTCTGCACTGACTACGCTCGCTCCGCCTCTCGGACTGACTAAACCACCTGCCTCGTCTTTTTCCCTCCTTCTCCTCCCCATCCTCCTCCTCCTCCTTCTCCTCCTCCTTCTCCTCCTTCC
>CM065739.1:2793667-2806167 GCA_033310375.1 Conus canariensis | reverse complement strand
AGATCGCATCAGGTGGGATATCTCTGAACAGGGTTTTCATGGAGTCTGCTGTAAAATGCTTATGTCTCACATCATGCTAGTCCCAACACTCTAGAAAAATGTTTCACTTTGAACGGTACATGACATGGAATGAACCACGGATAACGAGAACGAGGTGTGAATGGTATGGAAAATTTGTCTGTGATAGGGTGACGTCAGTACCTTTATACAACATTCACAACACTGATTTCCAAACTTATCTTCTTTTTTTTAACATGACAAAAAAAAAGAAACTAACATAGAAAGAAGAAAAAGAAAACAGCGGGGGACAGAGCGAGAGCGAGAGAGAGAGAGAGAGAGAGAGAGAGAGAGAGAGAGAGAATGGTGGGTGACAGAGACAAATCAATGATCTGGGACATTCTTGTGAACATCTTTTTGGAAAGCTGGCCGATTCTCTTCTTTCTGCACTCTGCCAGGCAGTCTTCTGACAGGGTATCAAGGCCAGATACATGCCCACCCTCCACTGCACCCTGTAGAATGGTCTTGGGTAGAGAGTCGTGGTGAAATACTTGTCCACCCTCCACTGTACCCTGTAGAATGGTCTTGGGTAGAGAGTCGTGGTGAAATACATGTCCACCCTCCACTGTACCCTGTAGGGTGGTCTTGGACAGGGAGTCATGAAGAGATACATGTCCACCCTCCACTGTACCCTGTAGGATGGTCTTGGACAGGGAGTCTTTAGGAGATACATGTCCACCCTCCACTGTACCCTGTAGGATGGTCTTGGACACGGAGTCATGCAGAGATACATGTCCACCCTCCACTGTACCCTGTAGAATGGTCTTGGACAGGGAGTCATGGGGAGATACATGTCCACCCTCCACTGTACCCTGTAGAATGGTCTTGGACAGGGAGTCATGGGGAGATACATGTCCACCCTCCACTGTACCCTGTAGAATGGTGATGGACAGGGAGTCTTTAGGAGATACATGTCCACCCTCCACTGTCCCTGTAGAATGGTCTTGGACAGGGAGTCATGGGGAGATACATGTCCACCCTCCACTGTCCCTGTAGAATGGTCTTGGACAGGGAGTCATGGGGAGATACATGTCCACCCTCCACTGTCCCTGTAGAATGGTGATGGACAGGGAGTCATGGGGAGATACATGTCCACCCTCCACTGTACCCTGTAGAATGGTCTTGGACAGGGAGTCATGGGGAGATACATGTCCACCCTCCACTGTACCCTGTAGAATAGTGATGGACAGGGAGTCATGGTGAGATACATGTCCACCCTCCACTGTACCCTGTAGAATGGTCTTGGACAGGGAGTCATGGGGAGATACATGTCCACCCTCCACTGTACCCTGTAGAATGGTCTTGGACAGGGAGTCATGGGGAGATACATGTCCACCCTCCACTGCACCCTGTAGAATGGTCTTGGACAGGGAGTCATGGGGAGATACATGTCCACTCTCCACTGTACCCTGTAGAATGGTGATGGACAGGGAGTCTTTAGGAGATACATGTCCACCCTCCACTGTACCCTGTAGAATGGTCTTGGACGGGAGCCTTTAGGAGATACATGTCCACCCTCTACTGTACCATATAGAATGGTCTTGGACAGGGAGTCATGGGGAGATACATGTCCACCCTCCACTGTCCCTGTAGAATGGTCTTGAACAGGGAGTCATGGTGAGATACATGTCCACCCTCCACTGTACCCTGTAGAATGGTCTTGGACAGGGAGTCATGCAGAGATACATGTCCACCCTCCACTGTACCCTGTAGAATGGTGATGGACAGGGAGTCATGGTGAGATACATGTCCACCCTCCACTGTACCCTGTAGAATGGTGATGGACAGGGAGTCATGGGAGATACATGTCCACCCTCCACTGTACCCTGTAGAATGGTGATTGACAGGGAGTCATGGGGAGATACATGTCCACCCTCCACTGTACCCTGTAGAATGGTGATGGACAGGGAGTCATGGTGAGATACATGTCCACCCTCCACTGTACCCTGTAGAATGGTCTTGGACAGGGAGTCATGGGGAGATACATGTCCACCCTCCACTGTACCCTGTAGAATGGTGATGGACAGGGAGTCTTTAGGAGATACATGTCCACCCTCCACTGTACCCTGTAGAATGGTCTTGGACAGGGAGTCATGGGGAGATACATGTCCACCCTCCACTGTACCTGTAGAATGGTCTTGGACAGGGAGTCATGGGGAGATACATGTCCACCCTCCACTGTACCATATAGAATGGTCTTGGACAGGGAGCCATGGGAGATACATGCCCACCCTCCACTGTCCCTGTAGAATGGTCTTGAACAGGGAGTCATGGTGAGATACATGTCCACCCTCCACTGTACCCTGTAGAATGGTCTTGGACAGGGAGTCATGCAGAGATACATGTCCACACTTCACTGTACCCTGTAGAATGGTGATGGACAGGGAGTCATTAGGAGATACATGTCCACCCTCCACTGTCCCTGTGGAATGGTCTTGGACAGGGAGTCTTTAGGAGATACATGTCCACCCTCCACTGTACCCTGTAGAATGGTCTTGGACAGGGAGTCATGGGAGATACATGTCCACCCTCCACTGTACCCTGTAGAATGGTCTTGGACAGGGAGTCATGGGGAGATACATGTCCACCCTCCACTGTCCCTGTAGAATGGTCTTGGACAGGGAGTCATGGGGAGATACATGTCCACCCTCCACTGTACCCTGTAGAATGGTCTTGGACAGGGAGTCATGGGGAGATACATGTCCACCCTCCACTGTACCCTGTAGAATGGTCTTGGACAGGGAGTCATGGGGAGATACATGTCCACCCTCCACTGTCCCTGTAGAATGGTCTTGGACAGGGAGTCATGGGAGATACATGTCCACCCTCCACTGTACCCTGTAGAATGGTGATGGACAGGGAGTCATGGGGAGATACATGTCCACCCTCCACTGTACCCTGTAGAATGGTGATGGACAGGGAGTCTTTAGGAGATACATGTCCACCCTCCACTGTACCCTGTAGAATGGTCTTGGACAGGGAGTCATGGGGAGATACATGTCCACCCTTCACTGTACCCTGTAGAATGGTGATGGACAGGGAGTCTTTAGGAGATACATGTCCACCCTCCACTGTACCCTGTAGAATGGTCTTGGACAGGGAGTCATGGGGAGATACATGTCCACCCTCCACTGTCCCTGTAGAATGGTCTTGGACAGGGAGTCATAGTGAGATCATGTCCACCCTCCACTGTACCCTGTAGAATGGTCTTGGACAGGGAGTCATGGGGAGACACATGTCCACCTTCACTGTACCCTGTAGAAATGGTCTTGGACAGGGAGTCATGGGGAGATACATGTCCACCCTCCACTGTACCCTGTAGAATGGTCTTGGACAGGGAGTCATGGGGAGATACATGTCCACCCTCCATGTACCCTGTAGAATGGTCTTGGACAGGGAGTCATGGGGAGATACATGTCCACCCTCCACTGTACCCTGTAGAATGGTCTTGGACAGGGAGTCATGGGAGATACATGTCCACTCCTCCACTGTACCCTGTAGAATTGGTCTTGGACAGGGAGTCATGTGGGAGATAACATGTCCACCCTCCACTGTACCCTGTAGAATGGTCTTGGAACAGGAGAGTCTTTAGAGGAGATACATGTCACCACCCTCCACTGTACCATGTAGAATGGTCTTGGACAGGGAGTCATGGGGAGATACATGTCCACCCTCCACTGTACCCTGTAGAATGGTCTTGGACAGGGAGTCTATGGAGATACATGTCCACCCTCCACTGTACCCTGTAGAATGGTCTTGGACAGGGAGTCATGGGAGATACATGTCCACCCTCCACTGTCCCTGTAGAATGGTCTTGGACAGGGAGTCATGGGAATACATGTCCACCCTCCACTGTACCTGTAGAATGGTTGGACAGGAGTCATGGGAGATACATGTCCACCCTCCACTGTACCCTGTAGAATGGTCTTGGACAGGGAGTCATGGTGGAGATACATGTCCACCCTCCACTGTACCCTGTAGAATGGTCTTGGACAGGGAGTCAGGGGAGATACATGTCCACCCTCCACTGTACCCTGTAGAATGGTCTTGGACAGGGAGTCATGGGGAGATACATGTCCACCCTCCACTGTACCCTGTAGAATGGTCTTGGACAGGAGTCATGGGAGATACATGTCCACCCTCCACTGTACCCTGTAGAATGGTCTTGGACAGGGAGTCATGGGGAGATACATGTCCACCCTCACTGTACCCTGTAGAATGGTGATGGACAGGGAGTCATGGGAGATACATGTCCACCCTCCACTGTACCCTGTAGAATGGTCTTGGACAGGGAGTCATGGGAGATACATGTCCACCCTCCACTGTACCCTGTAGAATGGTCTTGGACAGGGAGTCATGGGAGATACATGTCCACCCTCCACTGTACCCTGTAGAATGGTCTGGACAGGGAGTCTGGAGATACATGTCCACCCTCCACTGTACCCTGTAGAATGGTCTTGGACAGGGAGTCATGGGGAGATACATGTCCACCCTCACTGTACCCTGTAGAATGGTCTTGGACAGGGAGTCATGGGGAGATACATGTCCACCCTCCACTGTACCCTGTAGAATGGTCTGGATGGACAGGGAGGTCATGGGGAGATACATGTCCACCCTCCACTGTACCCTGTAGAATGGTCTTGGACAGGGAGTCTTGGAGATACATGTCCACCCTCCACTGTACCCTGTAGAATGGTCTTGGACAGGGAGTCATGGGAGATACATGTCCACCCTCCACTGTACCCTGTAGAATGGTCTTGGACAGGGAGTCATGGGGAGATACATGTCCACCCTCCACTGTACCCTGTAGAATGGTTTGGACAGGGAGTCATGGGAGATACATGTCCACCCTCCACTGTACCCTGTAGAATGGTCTTGGACAGGGAGTCATGGGGAGATACATGTCCACCCTCCACTGTACCCTGTAGAATGGTGATGGACAGGGAGTCTTAGGAGATACATGTCCACCCTCCACTGTACCCTGTAGAATGGTCTTGGACAGGGAGTCATGGGGAGATACATGTCCACCCTCCACTGTACCCTGTAGAATGGTCTTGGACAGGGAGTCATTGGAGATACATGTCCACCCTCCACTGTACCCTGTAGAATGGTCTTGGACAGGGAGTCATGGGAGATACATGTCCACCTCCACTGTACCCTGTAGATGGTGATGGACAGGGAGTCTGGAGATACATGTCCACCCTCCACTGTACCCTGTAGAATGGTCTTGGACAGGGAGTCTTTAGGAGATACATGTCCACCCTCCACTGTACCCTGTAGATGGCTTGGACAGGGAGTCTGGAGATACATGTCCACCCTCCACTGTACCCTGTAGAATGGTCTTGGACAGGGAGTCATGGAGATACATGTCCACCCTCCACTGTACCCTGTAGAATGGTCTTGGACAGGGAGTCTTAGGAGATACATGTCCACCCTCCACTGTACCCTGTAGAATGGTCTTGGACAGGGAGTCATGGGGAGATACATGTCCACCCTCCACTGTACCCTGTAGAATGGTCTTGGACAGGGAGTCTATGGGGAGATACATGTCCACCCTCCACTGTACCCTGTAGAATGGTCTTGGACAGGGAGTCATGGGAGATTACATGTCCACCCTCCACTGTACCCTGTAGAATGGTCTTGGACAGGAGTCATAGGAGATACATGTCCACCCTCCACTGTACCCTGTAGAATGGTGTGGACAGGGAGTCTTAGGAGATACATGTCCACCCTCCACTGTACCCTGTAGAATGGTCTTGGACAGGGAGTCATAGGAGATACATGTCCACCCTCACTGTACCCTGTAGAATGGTCTTGGACAGGGAGTCTTTAGGAGATACATGTCCACCCTCCACTGTACCCTGTAGAATGGTCTTGGACAGGAGTCATGGGGAGATACATGTCCACCCTCCACTGTACCCTGTAGAATGGTCTTGGACAGGGAGTCATGGGGAGATACATGTCCACCCTCCACTGTACCTGTAGAATGGTCTTGGACAGGGAGTCTGTGGGAGATACATGTCCACCCTCCACTGTACCCTGTAGAATGGTCTTGGACAGGGAGTCTGGGAGATACATGTCCACCCTCCACTGTACCCTGTAGAATGGTCTTGGACAGGGAGTCATGGGGAGATACATGTCCACCCTCCACTGTACCCTGTAGAATGGTATGGACAGGGAGTCATGGGGAGATACATGTCCACCCTCCACTGTACCTGTAGAATGGTCTTGGACAGGGAGTCTGGAGATACATGTCCACCCTCCACTGTACCCTGTAGAATGGTCTTGGACAGGGAGTCTGGGAGATACATGTCCACCCTCCACTGTACCCTGTAGAATGGTCTGGACAGGGAGTCTGGGAGATACATGTCCACCCTCCACTGTACCCTGTAGATGGTTGGACAGGGAGTCATGGAGATACATGTCCACCCTCCACTGTACCCTGTAGAATGGTCTTGGACAGGGAGTCATGGGGAGATACATGTCCACCCTCCACTGTACCCTGTAGAATGGTCATGGACAGGGAGTCTGGGGAGATACATGTCCACCCTCCACTGTACCCTGTAGAATGGTCATGGACAGGGAGTCATTGAGGAGATACATGTCCACCCTCCACTGTACCCTGTAGAATGGTCTTGGACAGGGAGTCTAGGAGATACATGTCCACCCTTCACTGTACCCTGTAGATGGTCTTGGACAGGGAGTCTTTAGGAGATACATGTCCACCCTCCACTGTACCCTGTAGAATGGTCTTGGACAGGGGTCATGGAGATACATGTCCACCCTCCACTGTACCCTGTAGAATGGTCTTGGACAGGGAGTCTTTAGGAGATACATGTCCACCCTCCACTGTACCCTGTAGAATAGTGATGGACAGGGAGTCATGGGGAGACACATGTCCACCCTCCACTGTACCCTGTAGAATGGTCTTGGACAGGGAGTCTTTAGGAGATACATGTCCACCCTCCACTGTACCCTGTAGAATGGTCTTGGACAGGGAGTCATGGGGAGATACATGTCCACCCTCCACTGTACCCTGTAGAATGGTGATGGACAGGGAGTCATGGTGAGATACATGTCCACTCTCCACTGTACCCTGTAGAATGGTCTTGGACAGGGAGTCATGGTGAGATACATGTCCACTCTCCACTGTACCCTGTAGAATGGTTAAGGACAGGGAGTCATGGGGAGACACATGTCCACCCTCCACCGTACCCTGTAGAATGGGCATGGACCGGGAGTCATGCTAGATTAAATTTCCGCTCTCCGCTCTACACTTGTACAAGACCCAAGAGTATTGCATGATGCATTGATTCTTAAAACACCTGGAGTTTTCGCTCGACATCCGGTATTCCCATCCAAAAGTGAGGAAGAACAGCACACGTACAGACCACGGCATGCCCCAAAGCTCTCCCACACTCTAACCCCACCCACCCCCACCACCCATTCCATGCGGCTATCTCTCTACCTCCATCATCCTCCGTCCCCCTGCCCCTTAACGTCTGTTCAGTATCCATCATTCGATTTGTTGAAAGACAGTTTCAAACTCGCACTAGTCGACAAGCATCCAATGCAAAAATCAGGCAAGTTCGCGCCTTCGTGACGCACCCTTCACTCTGTCCTCTTCACCCCCTCCCTCCCTCCCCCCACCTTCTTACCTCCCCTGCGTTGGCGGTCTTGCTGAGCACGGCGCGGAGCCCCGGGTTGATGAGAGCCCCCAGAGCCCCCGAGGCCACGGACACGAACATCATCCACGTCTCCGTGCAGAAGCCCGCCCACGTGGACCTCACCTGGGGTCAGCAACACGTCACAGAGTCACGTGCAACTACCGTCATGGCGGCCATCGGGAAGGGTGGGGTGGGGGTGGGGGCTGTTGTTTGGGGCATTTTTTTTTATGTCTGCTGCTATTCATGTCAGAAGACGTACTTGAGGAAAACTTACTTTCTTTGGGGCTGTAATGAATAAGCGTTGATTTGCATTCTGTCTGTCCGTGTGAGGATGCCGGGAATTTTTTTCAATAAAAATAGGTCCCCAAGCCTTCTGGAAGTTCTGTGCTGGTAACTCCTTCCTCTCTGGTATTGTCTTTGACTCTGCCTAGTTCACTTTCATCTCGTTTTCCCCGGTCGTCTGCTGTTTTTCTGCCTTTGTAGAGCATTCTCTAAACTCTCATGCGGTTTTTTCTCTGGCCTCTCATGAGGACACATCACAAGCCAGACTTTTGTTGTAATCTGGTGGTCAGGAATTGAAAATTGTGCACACACTGTCCAGAGTGGACACGGGCTGTCTCTCCGTCCAATCTGCATTACTTGTGCAACATGAATCTCTGTACGCCTGGCGAAAAAAAGGGTTAAAACTTAGCAAATTGAATCCACCAGGCTACTAAAAGGTTAAAAAGTTAATGTTTAGACGAATCGGATTTCAGTTCGTCTGGCAAAGGTTACGACTTTATTACTTAAGACAAATTGATTATTGTTTGCACCTGGCAAAGAAAGTGTTAAATTTACACGACTCGGACAACGTGAATCTCTGTACACCTGATAAGTTAAGAGTTAAAACTTAATTATGTAGGCAGCTTGAATCCCGATGCGTCTCTTATCAAAGAATTGGTTAAAACTTCACCAGGCTAGTTGAATCCTTGTACACCAGGCAAAGAAAGGGTTAAAATTCTCACTCAGGCGACTTGAATGTTAAAACTCCCTTACTTGGGCAATCTGAACTCCCAGTGCGTCTGGTGGAGAAGGGTTAAAAAGTTGTAAAGGGGTGTGTACCTAAATGTGCATGTCTGCTTGTATTTCATTTATTTGTTTATTCATTTTATTTATTTATTTTTATTTTATTTTATTTTATTTATTTATTTATTTATTTTTTTTTGGGGGGGGGGGGATTAATGTGTATATTTTTTACATGACTAAAGGCTATTCCCTTTCTTTTAATTTGGTTATTTATTTACCTCTCTGTAACCCCTTCTAAACTGTAGCCTCAAGGCTTAGCAGGTGTGTGGGGGGGGGGGGGGGGGGGGGGGGGTATATGGACTAGTCTGCACGCAGTACCACATCTTACATGAAACAGAAACAGGCACAGAATTGTTCTATATGGTGACCCTGTTCAATATGAAAAATAGGTGAAAAAACAACCAAACTATTCTATATGGTAATCAGTGTCGAATAAAAAAATAGGTGAAAAAACAACCAAACTATTCTATATGGTAATCAGTGTCGAATAAAAAATAGGTGAAAAAACAACCAAATTATTCTATATGGTAATCAGTCTCGAATATGAAAAATGGATGAAAAAAAAACACACACACACCAAAGTATTCAATATGGTAATCAGTGTAGAATATGAAAAATGGATGAAAAAAACCCCAAAGTATTCTATATGGTGATCAGTGTTGAATATGAAAAATGGGTGGAAAAAAAAAACCCAAACTATTCTATATGGTAATCAGTGTTGAATATGAAAAACGGATGCAAAAAACCACCAAACTATTCTATATGGTAATCAGTGTTGAATATGAAAAATGGGTGAAACACCCCCCACTCCCAAACTATTGTATATGGTAATCAGTGTTGAATATGAAAAATGGATGAAAAAAACCCCACCAAACTAGTCTATATGGTAATCAGTGTAGAATATGAAAAATGGATGCAAAAAACAACCAAACTATTCTATATGGTAATCAGTGTTGAATATGAAAAATGGGTGAAACACCCCCCACCCCCAAACTATTCTATATGGTAATCAGTGTTGAATATGAAAAATGGATGCAAAAAAAAACCAAACTATTCTATATGATAATCAGTGTTGAACATGAAAAATGGGTGAAAAAAAAAAAAAAAAAAAAAAAAAAACTCACCAAACAAATAAAAAGACCTATTTGAGCTCATATGTCATCTTTTGTGGGAAAAAAAAACCCCAACTTGTCCTGCCCTGTGCTGTCCTGCCCCCCTCCCCCCCTTCCCTCCCGCCCCCCCCCCCCACCACCCTCCGACCACCCTGCCCTGCCCTGCCCTGCCCTGCCCTGCCCTGCCCTGCCCTGCCCTGCCGCTCACCAGCTTGAAGAAGATGGCGATCATGGCGATGGTGATGTCAGACATGGCGAGGACGTCGGAGAGGAGCGGGAGGATGAAGATGAGGGTGAGGCCCATGGTGCCGTAGTCGGCGGCGATGAGGTAGCCGTACATGGAGGAGCTCCACGACAGGGGGGGCTCCTGGACGAACAGCACCGTCACGTCCTGGTCCCCCACCTGACGACCCAAGGCACATCCACAGGTCATGGCTTGTTTGGTTGGTTGTTTTGTTCTTTTTAAAACAACCACAGGTCATGGCTTGTTTAGTTGGTTGTTTAGCTTGTTTGGCTGTTTTGTTCTTTTTTAAACAACCATAGGTCATATGTTGTTTGTTTTTCTTTTTATAAAAACCATAGGTCATAGGTTGTTTGTTTTGTTCTTTTTAAAACAACCACAGGTCATAGCTTGTTTATTTGTTTGTTTTGTTCTTTTTAAAACAACCACAGGCCATAGCTTGTTTGTTTGTTCTTTCTAAAACCACCACAGGTCTTAGGTTGTTTGTTTGTTTTGTTCTTTTTAAAACAACCACAGGTCATAGGTTGGTTGGTTGTTTGTTTGTTCTTTCTAAAACCACCACAGGTCTTAGGTTGTTTGTTTGTTTTGTTCTTTTTAAAACAACCACAGGTCATAGGTTGGTTGGTTGTTCTTTTTAAAACAACCACAGGTCATAACGTTGTTTTTTTGTTTGTTTTGTTCTTTCTAAAACAACCACAGGTCATAGGTTGTTTGTTTGTTCTTTTTAAAACAATCACAGGTTATAGCTTGTTTGTTTGTTTTGTTCTTTTTAAAACAACCACAGGTCATAGATTGCTTGCTTGTTTATTTCTTTCTTTCTGATTGTTGTCTAGGCTTCCATACAGGGCCTTTTTTTTTTAGAGCTGTCCAGCTCTCACCGTGAAAAGAGATCACATCCTGATAAATAAATCTACATTATGAACAACAACAACAACAACAACAACAAAACGTCAACAAAACAACAAGAACAAGAACAACAAGAACAAGAACAGCAAACAACAAGAACAAGAACAACAACAACAACAAGCAGCACGGAACTACGTGGAATACTTCAGGTGAATGAGACTGCAGCGCGCTGGGAACGTCATCCGTTTTTTAGGCAGTATTTTGAAACATGAACGTGTGAAGTGACGCCATCAAACCGTTACTCTGTGTGAGGTGAAGAAGAGATTGTTGGTGTGACCGATCTGTAGGATCGGCTGAATGTATTTTCAAGTCTATAGAACGTGTTATGATTGTCGCAAGACACGTTAAAGAGTCATCCCGCAGCTCCACAATGCCAACTTCTGATCGGTCAGGGTGAAGAGTATATTCTAACTGCCTACTTCCACTCATTGACTGGGGCTTCTTTGGCAGACGACACTTTGCATGTCTTCTGTATCAGTACGTCTGCCCTCTCATCGTTTTTTTTTCTCCATTTGTGTGGTATGAACAGTGGCAGAGGTCTTTGCTTGACACCTTCTGAGCCTCGCGACCAAAAATAAGGATGCAAGACCTCCCAGGCGTGTTGATAAAGCAGGGGCACTGGTCGCCGTGGCGAAGTGGTTAACGTCACGGGCTCCGGGATGGGAGGTCGTGGGTTCGATTCCCATGGGATCCATCTCTTTGTGGGGTCATTCTACCCAACCGGCGTCTACCCAAAGTTGACTTTGTTATGGGCTCAACAGAGAAGACTATGACCATAGTCGAATTTCATTCACTTAATGGATGCGTTTCTGAGAGTTGCTCTGATATCCTGACCAGCACTGAAGGTTTCTGTATCTCAGACGCCGGGATATATCGTGAAAGTAAGCGTAGGGTACAGCCATATATCGCAGACTCGGAGCCGCATAGAAATCCGTAGAACCATCCTCATCAGCCTGACCAAGCAGCACAAAAAGTCCCACATTGTGTGCCCCTTCATGCCCTGATCTCATGGTGACCTCAGCTTTCATTACGTCTCCGTCTTCACGTCAGTGTCCTTGGTTGAGTTCTGACGGTGTCTCTGGTATCGGCAAATTCATGGACACTGTTGTTGGACGGACGTGGGGGCGCCCTCCGAAGGGAGAACTCACTCACACTGGTTCCGCGACCACTAATTGTTGTCCGTCAGTGGGGTTTACTTAGTTGGCGGTGTCCTGCGTTTGTTGGATCAGAACAGGCGCCAGTGAACGCCACCGAAGTGACTCAACGACAGTGCAGTGTCTCCTCCGGCGGGTTGCCTCTCACGGCTTGACGTTGCTCCTCGGGGGTTGCCGGTGCTCGGACTGCGGCGAGACGGACCAGGCTGGGGCTCTGGACGGGGTCCGGGATTGAAAGGCGTGAGTACTGTGCCACTGGAATGGCACAAAAGATGGGGCAGGGGGGAAAAAACCCAAA